>VBSM01003214.1:1314399-1327694 GCA_008086735.1 Cheirogaleus medius
AGTTTTCATTCATGTAGAATTTATTTTGTTGTAAGGAGTGAGATAGGGATATAACTTTGTGGCCACCCTGTTGTCCCAACACGTTCATGAATTTACACCTTTCTCCACTGGTATAAAATCCACTTTTGGGGCTGGGCGCAGTGGCTCATGCCTGTAATTTCTAGCACTCCGGGAGGCTGTGGTGAGAGGATTGCTTGAGGCCAGGAGTTCAAAACCAGCCTGGGCAACATAGCAAGACTCTGTCTCTATAAAAAAAAAAACAAACTTGAAAGTTATATTTTATGATTGAAATACTTCAAATAATATACTTTTTGTATACAGAGAAATAAAACAATAGTGTAGTGTTTCATATTTCTTGTGCTAAAATAAAGATTGAACATGTCATAACTTGTACAGTTTAGTTTTGGTATAACTTCAGTTTTTCATATGTTGGAGACCTCCAAAATGGAAAGTCTCCCGGGGCTTGTCGAGGTCAGCAAAAGCTGTCAGTGCAGCGTCTCACCTCATGACCTAGGGCTTAAGAGGATCAGGGTTTATCCCTGTCTCAACTCACATAACGATCTCTTTCCGCGTCTGCTCCAGCATCATGTACTGCGTCCACTCCTGTTCAGTTTCGTACGTCTTAGACTGATCCACGATCTTCTGGAACATCGTCCTCTTCCTACGAAACACACCACTGCATTAAAGAGAGCAATTCTTATTCTTTTTTTTCAAGGCTAGTCAAGTAAAGCAGTGGGAGTGGAGAAGGAACAAAGAAATCTGTATCTGGTTGTGATCAATTAGTGATAAACACCACTGCACTCAGACCAGCTAAGGGAGCAAGTCTTAGAATAAGGCAACCCCTGGGCTTCTATCGCTGGCTGATTCAGATGGAGTCTCACTGAATCAACGTAATTCACAAAACAAAATTTTTAAAAAAACA
This sequence comes from Cheirogaleus medius, assembly GCA_008086735.1. Classification (NCBI taxonomy): domain Eukaryota; kingdom Metazoa; phylum Chordata; class Mammalia; order Primates; family Cheirogaleidae; genus Cheirogaleus; species Cheirogaleus medius. Next base: position 1,315,322 of record VBSM01003214.1, read on the forward strand.
AGGCCTGAGAGTGAAGACCTACGTTCTAACCCAGACTCTGCCGCTGATTTGTTATCTGATCTTAGCAAATCTTTTGCCCTGAATATCAGTTTTCCCATCTGCGCAGTGGGGTAATAATATCTAACTCACAGGGTTATAGAGAGTCAATGTATCCATGGCACAAGTGTTGTGCCTGGCACATAGTAAATACTAAGTCAATTGGAACGATGGTGTTTGTTATTATTATAATCCTTGTGGAACGATTATTATTAAAATGAAGAAATACCAACTTGAAATACAAAGCGAGGTCGGTGGCAATGATCGCGATGTCCATCATGTGGATGGCATGTTCATGCTGTCGGCGATTGAGGTTTTGAAAGATATTCAGGTTCTAAAGAAAAAAACAGGAGAGAGATGGGAGAAGGGAGGGTGACGGTAGTCACTTAACTACCAGTGGCCGCCCAGATGATGGTAGGGGCAGCCCAGGCCAATGGAACCAATGCTGCCTGGGCACACTCAGGCTACTTATGAGATAGGGTCTCCCGTCTAGGCCCCAACGCCAGCACAGAGCGCCCTCGTCCTACCTCTTCTCTGAGCAGCGTTTTGCCGAACTCCAAGTGGTGTCTTTCCAAGATGGAGGAGCCATGGAGCTTGGCTAGCGGGTTCTGAGATCTGAATGAGGGAAGGAGAGAGTGAGGGAGAGAGAGAAAACAAATCAGTATGGAATGGGCAACAGAAAATTAGGACTGAACGTCACGGCTCCTGACGCGCGGCTTTAGCTTTCTGCACAAGCAATTCTAAGCCACTGTTGGGTTTCGGATTCCCTAGAGAATCTGCTGGACAGTATAGACCCTTATCGCCAGAAAAAGGCACAAACACACACAATGCCACACGCAATTTTAGGGACATTGTCACTTTGAAGATCATCAGTCTTCCCTGATCCTCCATACCTGAGTCTTAGAGGGAGCCATTGAATTCCCAGAAGCAATGTGTTCACTCATTTTTTTATTTAATAAATATCTGTTGGGCACTTACTATGTGCCAAGCACCATGTCCAGTACTTAGATTCCCACAATATGATATGTAAACACAGTCTCTAGCCTTGGAGCAGCATGAAATTCTTCTCAGGGAAGACTGAGAAGGGCACAAATTGTAGTGCTTTCTAATGTCTAGGCCCTAGGCAGAGTCTCAGTCTCCTCATCTGTAATATGGGAATGACAGACACTAGTCCCTGCTCCGACCAGCCCACAGGGTGTCATGAGGATTGTATCTTGGCTCCAATTAGTTCAGTAGGTAGCATAAGGAAGGAGGAGGATGACAGAGTTTAATGCATTAGTTTTCTATTGCTGCTGTAACAAACTGCCACAAATTTAATGGCTATAAACAATAAAAACGTATTATCTTACTGCTCTGGAGTTCAGAAGTCTAAAATGGGTCCACAGGGCTGCTTTCCTTCTGTGGGCTCTAGGGGAGACTCTGTTTTCTTGCTTTTTCTAGCATCTAGAGGCCACCTGCGTTCCTCACTCGCAGCCCTTTCCTGCATCCTCAAAGCCAGCAGGGCAGCGTCTTCTCTCCTCTGACCTCCTGCCTCCCTCTGATAAGGACCCTTCCGCCTACATGGGGCCCATCCAGATAATCCCTGTGTCAAGATCCTCAACAATCACGTTTCTCAGGTCTGCAAAGTCCCTTTTGTTTGTTTTGTTTCATTTTTGTTTTTGTTTTGAGACAGGGTCTCGCTCTGTTGCGTCATCATAGCTCACAGCAACTTCAAACTCCTGGGCTCCAGTGATCCTCTTGCCTTAGCCTCCCGAGTAGCTAGGACTGCAAGCACATGTCACCATGCCTGGCTACTTTTTGTATAGACAGGGTATCACTATGTTGCCCAGGCTAGTCTCAAACTCCTGGCCTCAAATGATCCTCCTGCTTCAGCCTCCTAAAGTGCTGAGGTTACAGGTGTGAACCAATGCACCCAGTCCTAACTCCCTATTGAATGTAAGGCAACATATTCTCAGACTCTGGGGTCTGAGATGTGGATATCTTTGGGAAGTTGTTATTCTGTCTACCACAGGAGTGGACCCAGATCCCAAGGGCAGAAGCAAGTGGGAAGTTGTGGACAGCGAGACCTCCCCCTTAGCCAGTGAGTCTGTCTGGGAGCCATGCGGAGCTGAGTAATGAATCCTGAGGACTGGGGAAAGGGAGGGGGTGACTCACTTCATCTGGTAGAGGTTGTTGGTGCCTCTGTGGTCAATATCATGGCAGAAGGCAGCAGTGACCATGGCCAAGGCTTCCAGGTCCGTGAAGTATCGCTTCAGTTTTCCCGTCTAGAAGGGCGATCAGAGTCCAAGTTATTCCTTTTCTGTGGGGACTGGAAAGAGGGCTGAAAGGGGGCTCTGAGGGGGAGGGCCCAGAGCTTGGAAGTACGGGTCTGATCTTGGTTCCATGCCTGGCTCTACAGGCTGACCAGAGGTTTGCCCAGGGCTGAGCGGTTTTCTGGGATGTGAGACTTCCATTTGACAAATTGTACTATGAGAAAGCACACGCTTATATAAATTATGATTCACAGACATATTGATCCACAGATTGCTGGTGTGATGGACAGTTCACAATTGCTTGCTTCCTAGTATTTACTGGAAATTAAGGTCACTAAGGGTTAAGAATTCTAATTAATATGCATAACTAAAATTAGTAAAAATAACAAGGCAAACAATTATAAACCTGTAAGTATAAAAGGAAGGTAAGATGTGATGTTGGTTAAGGAAAAGCTAAAAATATGAGGATGTTTTGTTCTGCTAAGGGAAAAGAGTAATTTTTGTCCTAAGGTAGAATGACTGGTTGTTCCAAAATGAGAAGAGAAAAAGTATAGAACAAAAACCGAATGGATGACAAAGTTGTAGAAGGCTTGTGGAAGATGAATCTTGTGAAAGGAATTTTATGTGCAACCAAACTAGCTAGGATTAGAAAACATTTATTTGTAAGTTTTTCTAAAAATTGAGCATTAATATCAAAAGTACACTGATATAAAACTAGAATTTGGTCCTCTCTGCTAAAACAATAAGGTTTTCTTGAAGTATTGGGCTGCTTTTAATAGGAAATTGTGAAAGGTATTTCTTTACTTTTTAGGCATTTGGCCTAGGAAATGCCAATTGTGTTTTACCAAAATAATATTTTGTGCTTCATGTTGTCTTTGTTAAGTTTTTTTTTTTTTGAGACAGAGTCTCACTCTGTTGCCTGGGCTAGAGTGCCATGGCATCAGCCTAGCTCACAGCAACCTGAAACTCCTGGGCTCAAGCAATCCTTCTGCCTCAGCCTCCCAGTAGCTGGGACTACAGGCACACACCACCATGCCCAGCTAATTTTTTCTATGTATTTTTAGTTGGCCAATTAATTTATTTCTATTTTTAGTAGAGACGGGGGTCTCGCTCTTGCTCAGGCTGGTCTCGAACTCCTGACCTTGAGTGATCCACCCACCTCGGCCTCCCAGAGTGCTAGGATTATAGGCGTGAGCCACTGCGCCCGGCCGTTTGTTAAGTTTTTGATCAAGGAGGATCACTTGAGCCCAGGAGTACAAGGTAACAGTGAACTATGATCGTGCCACTGTACTGCACTCCAGCCTAGGCAACAGAGCGAGACCCCATATCTTTAAAAAAATAAAAGTGCCTGATATGGCTGTAATGCCACATTTAAGGAAATTTCTCAGGGGAAAGGAACACATGATACATTTACGGGAGTGGCTAACAGTTGGTTTGCGGGCATCCTGAATGGTGAATGGCAAGCTTTTCTATTCCAAGGTTTTCTCATCTTTATGTTTTTTTAAGTGGATCTCCAGATTACTATGACTTACGTTGGCAGGCTAACTATAGAAATGGATACCCCTTTATATCAGGCCATTGTATAGTGAACCTTAATTACCATGGTGCCCTGAACAAAGACTATGACCAACTGCATTGTCGAACTGTTGACTTATCTCTATACTGGATCTTTATTGCCTGAACTTTGAATTGTTTGATTTGGGAGTCCTGTTAAGGAGTGTAATTCAGCTTCTTGGTGTTATCCTCCTGATAGACATCCTAATAATCTCCCCGATGTGTCTGTGTCATATCCCCTCAGGAATCTCAGATGCTTACATGCAGCCATCCTCTGTACATCAAATGGTCTCATTATGGTGAAAATAACAAAACCAGGAAGAAAGCATAAAGAATAATCCAATTAATTTGACGTTGTGAATTGTGAATTCTATACTGATACCAAACAAGTCCGTAATGATGGTGACGGAAAGTGGCGTCAGTGTCCAACGTTTTGGTCAATCTCTCAAAATTCAGAGGCTGACCTTAAAAGGGGGGAATTGTTAAATTAAATTAAATTTGGCCTAAAGCCGCTTCCACACACATCAACCTGTAGCCTAACTTAATATGTAAAGAAACTGCACCCTGAGAGTATATTCTTGTAATGAATAATCAAGTCTTGGCCAGTCATAGCAGATGAGCTTTCAGCCAGTCACAGGCTGGAAACTGCTCAGACATGTCCAAATAAGGCAAACATCAAGTCATAACCAATCTAACTATTTCCATATGTCATTTCCTTTTTCTGTCCTGAACACTGCCTGCCCACATTGCTGTGGGGAGCTCTCTGAACCTTTAGTGGTTCAGTGTGCTGCCTGGTTCATGAATTGCTTCTTTGCTCAATGAACTCCACTAAATTTAATTTGTCTAAAGTTTTTCTTTTGACAGCTCCAAGAAGAAAATTTAGAAAGAGTTTTGCCATGGTTACCTCCAAACAACCAGCCTGAAGTTGGGGGTAGGTAGCAACTTTCTTTCACTTTTTATTTTATATTCTTCTCTATTCTTGGAATTCTTTTATTCTAAGCATGTACTACTTTTGCATAATTCTTAAAAGGCAGTAAGTAGAGGAAGAAGAACAATACCGTTGCTGTCACATGAAGTCTCTAAGAGGTTGTCCTGTGTGGCACAGCCCCACCCCTCCTGCCCCACCAGCCCCGCCGTACCACCAGCAAGGAGAACATGGTCTGCCCCACGTTGAAGCCGTGCCGCCAGTTATGGTAGGTGATCTTGCGGTAGCCCTTGCTCAGGGAGTACATGAACCGCACCAGGGCCTGTGAACACACGCACGTCAGTGAGGCAGTACACACTCAGCCAGGTGCCCCGGGCCCTCCCTCCTGCAGCCTGAGGTCCTCCAATGCTGTCATTGCACCAGAAGGTAGGAACTAGCAATAGATGCAATAATTCAGTGAAAGTGCTTTGCAAACGGCTAAATACTATCAACATGGCTGTTGTTGGTAGAAAATAAAGATGTGAGTCATTCTACTGATTGTGCTCCATCAGTGATTCCAAACTGTGCCCCAGAGAGCTAGTGTCCTGGGACAAACTAACGGGGGCTTTATAGGGGAGGAAAACAAAATGGTTCTTTAATCCAGTGGTTCTCAAACTTGAGTGTGCATCAAAATCACTTGGAAGGCTTGTTAAAACACAAAGTTTCTGATTCATTAGAGCTGGCAGTGTAAGTATGTGTATGTGTGAGAGAGAGAAAGAAAATTTGCATTTCTGATAAGTTCTTAGGTGATGCCAATGTGGTCTGGGGCAGCACTTTGAGAACCACTGCTTTACCCCAAGTCTGGAGAATTCTGTGCTCCATATGCCACCCCAACCCCCTCCCAACAGACACCTCTGCCCATCCCTCATTCCCCTAGATTCACAGTGCACCTTAGTAAAGAATCTGGAAGGGAAAGAGCCCGGTTTTAATAAGTTTAGCCCACACTTCCTGCCCTCGTTTGACTCTAGGACCCGTTTTTGCAGCACATCTATTCACGGCCTTCAGAGCTTAATGCCTAGGAACACACTGCAAGAAGCCAGTGCATCCAAAACGTCACACTTCAAAGGAACAGTGTCTCTATTCTGATGAATGACTCATCTGTGCAACATGACTAATGCTTTAAATCCTAAACACTTGGGGTGCACTCTTTTTAAGGTACTTTATAGATTGCATTTAAAAAAAAACAATAAAGAAAGAGAAAGAAAAAGAAAAAAGGAAACCAAAGATGTTTGTTTTGACCTCACCTCTTGCGGAATGTGAAATTTATCCACCACTCTGAGGTCATAATACATCTGTATTCCACATTTCACCAGCTGCAGCTCTGTTAGGGGCAAGTCGCTGAAGTGGAATTTGTTAATTTCAAATTTCTCTGTGTCTGGCAACTCTCCTTGCTGTATAAGGAACAGAGTCAAGTGATCAGGAAACATGAAGTGTTCTGGGCCTCCCAGCCCTGTCCCTATTCCGGGTGTGCTGGGAGGATCAGAGCAGAGTGGTGGGGAACATGCTTTGCAAAGCAATGCCCACACACCCTGCACTTGTCATACGTCACGGCCACTGTTGCTCCGGTTCAGCTCACCAGGATCTCAGCCAGCTCCTCTTCCTCACATTCCCATGGCTCCTTCCCATACACCTCTCTGGTTTTCTGCCAGGGCCCAAAATAGCAGAGGGGAAAAAAAAAAAGGTTACTACATCCAAGGCCTAAACATGCCTCCACTTTTCCATTCCCATTTTTCTCCTTCCTCCAAAGTCCTAGCAACAGAACCACCAACTCAGAGACGTGGCCCTTTAACATTCATCGATGTGCAAAGTCAAAGTCATGGGCTTTGGAGTGGGGTATGGTGGCTCATGTGGCTAATCTCAGCAATTTGGGAGGCCAAGGTGAGAGGATTGCTTGACACCAAGAATTCAAGACTGGCCTGGGAAACCTGGCAAGACCTCTTCTCCACCAAAAACACCCCAACAAACCAGCTGACCAAACAACCAAACAAACAAAAACACAGCAGGTGTGGAGACACGGGCCTTTTTAGTCCCAGCTACTTGGGAGGCTGAGGTGGGAGGATCCCTTGAGTTCATGAGTTGGAGATTACAGTGAGCTATGATTGTGCCACTGCACTCTAGCCTGGGTGAGAGAGCAAGACCTTGTTTCAAAAATCAAAAACAAAAACAAAGTCATGGCCTTTGGAGCCATAGAGCCCTGCATCCAAATTTGAGTTCTGCCATTTACTAGCAGTATTATTTAATGCCTTTCATCCTCAATTTTCTTATCCATAAACTAGGAATAATAAAAGTACTTAACTGAGGAATTAAAATTCTATTGTGCAAAGTTATTTTTAAACAACATATGTACAACCAAATTAAATAATGTATGTATAGATTTCAGGAAAATCAGCAAGGAAAAATCAAACAACCCTATCAAAAAGTGGGCAAAGGACATGAACAGAAATTTTTCAAAAGAAGACAGAATAATGGCCAGCAAACATATGAAAAAATGCTCAACATCTCTAATCATCAGGGAAATGCAAATCAAAACTGCAATGAGATATCACTTATCTGCAGTAAGAATGGCCTTTATCAAAAAGTCCCCAAACAATAAATGTTGGCGTGGATGCGGAGAGATAGGAACACTCCTACACTGCTGGTGGGACTGCAAACTAGTTCGGCCTCTCTGAAAAGCAATATGGAGATAACTTAAAGCGATATAAGTAGATCTACCATTTGATCCAGCAATCCCATTACTGGGCATCTACCCAAAAGATCAAATGACACTCTACAAAAGGGACACCTGCACTCAAATGTTTATAGCAGTACAGTTCACAATTGCAAAGTTGTGGAAACAACCCAGGTGCCCATCAATACATGAGTGGATTAACAAAATGTGGTATATGTATACCATGGAGTACTATTCAGGTTTAAGAAACAATGGTGATATAGCACCTCTTGTATTTTCCCAGATACAGCTGGAACCCATTCTACTAAGTGAAGTATCTCAAGAATGGAAAAACAAGCACCACATGTACTCACCAGCAAATTGGTATTAACGGATCAACACCTAAGTGGACATATAGGAATAAAATTTATCTGGTGTTAGGCGGGTAGGATGGGGGAGGAGGAGATGGAGTGAGATGTGCAACGTTTGGGGGATAGTCACGCTTGAAACTGCCTCGAGGGGGGAGAAGGGACACGGGCAATATACATAACCGTAATATTTGTACCCCCATAATATGCTGAAATAAAAAATAATAATAATGTATGTAAAGCACTTAGCATGGTGCTTGACACATAATAAACACTAAAATAAAATTATGTTGTCGTTGAAAGTTATATTGTTGTTATTACAGACTGGGAGTAATGACACATTGGCCAGGGTCCTGGTTCTTCCTCTCATTTACTGTGTGACTTGAGGCAGGGTTCTGCCCTCTCTGGGCCTATTTTCCCATGTGCCAGAGGAGGAGAAACCCAGACCCAGTTACCTCTTTCTGATTTTTTGGCTTAGAGCAAAATCTGTTAACTTTTAACTGGTTCGCTGTGGCTATGCCTCCACAGGTTCCACCTGCCCATCAATTGGCTGAAATTATCGACAGAGTCAAGCAAACTGGGAGGTAATTCAAACTGTGGGTTTTCTCCTCTGTATTTGCCAGCTACTGGGATGAAATGATCACATTTTTTGTGGTATCTTCTCAGCTTAAGAAATGGCCTGTGCTGTTTCAACCTGTGAGGATTGTAAGCCAAGGTTGTGGGAGCTCAGCAAGCCGCATGTCCAGCGCCGTTTGGCTAACTCAGCGTACTTCCTCGATCACTTTGAGACCAAAGCTCCAGGAACAATGAATCACTGAAAGAGATGCTTGCTCTTTGGAATCATCTAGTCCGTTTCCCACTTGAGGTAGGATTCTCCTCTATAGCATCTCTGATATATGATCATCCAGCCTCTGCTTGGATACCTCTCATGATGGGGTGCTCACCATCTCCCAGGCAGCCCATTCCTAAGAATGTAGAGAACTTTTGGGGTTTTTTTTTTTTTTGAGACATAGTCTTCCTCTGTTGCCCTGGCTGGAGCGCAGTGGTGTCATCATAGCTCACTGCAACCTCCAACGCCTGGGCTGACAATTTGTTCATTATCCCGATAAAGGTTAAGTGAGACCTATTCCCACCTGGATGATTTGAGAACAAGTTACTTCCCCCTTCTGGTCTCAATTTCCTCATCTCTACAGTGAGGACAGAAATCCTTATCCTGCCCATCTTACTGGGCTAATGCTTGTAAGCATCAAACAAGATCATAAGTGTGAATTTGCCTTATAAATTATGTAAGCAATGAAACTATGTGAGGGCTCCCTACTCCCTCTGGATTTCTTCTTTGCTCACCAAATACTGCTGTGATTTGATAGGGTCTTCAAAGTGAGCTGATTCCACAGGAGGAGGCTCTGAGAAACTGATCATTGTCCACTGGTCTGTCAGATATAAGCTTCGTCTCAGAGTAGGGGTATAGCCGGTTGACCCTGTCTCTAGCACTAGGTCAGCCTGGAGCATGGTGAAAAACGGACCTTCTAGGCTGGGTACGGCCACATACGCCTGTAATCCTAGTACTCTGGGAGGCTGAGGCAGGAGTGTGGCTTGAGCCCAGGACTTTGAGGTTGCAGTGAGCTATGATGAAGCCATTGCACACTAGCTGAGGGGACAAAGTGAAACTCTGTCTCAAAAAAAGGAGTTTCTAGAGCTGTCAAGCCAATGTCTGGCCCCGAGACTGAGGTTTCCTTGCAAGGGATAGCTGTCCCCAGGCCACCCACAGCAGTCACTATGCCACTGTCTGGCACTCATCCATCCATTCTTCCATTCATTCACCTTTGGGGGTTGTGCATCCTGTGCTAGGCAGGAGGGATTTAGCCATGAGCAAACCCACACCCAGGCTGTGCCCTGGTGGAGTTTCAAGTCTCACCTTAGTCTAGCCACATCTCTGAGGCACAGACTCTACTAGAGTAGAACAAAGTAAAGAACATTACATACCAGGATTTCCTGAATTTCTTCATTGTCACACTTCACGTGATATTTTACTATGTCTTGGAAAATATCCTTCCTATTTTCAAGTCTGTTCATTGACTCATACGTGTCGGGATTTAAGACAGACCAGCCCAGAAACTGAGTCAAAGACTGAAAAGAAAGAAAGGAAGAATCAGAGATAGAACACCCAGGTTTGATCCTGACTCAGTAACTGAGGGCAAGACTCTCTAGGCCTCCGTTTTCTCAGCTGTAAAATGGGTTTATAAGCTGAGTGCTGCCCACCTCCCAGAGGTGTCGTAAGGATAAGATAAAGTAATGGGTATGACCACATTTTAAGTAAAGCACTAACATACATAAAGCATCAATCTTAAGCACAAGAACTTCACAAAGGCAGGATGCGGTGGCTCACACCTGTAATCCTAGCACTCTGGGAGGCCAAGGCAGAAGGATTGCTTGAGCTCAAGAGTTCAAGATCAGCCTAAGCAAGAGTGAGACCCCGTCCTACTGAAAATAGAAAAATTAGCTGGGTGTTGTGGTGCATGCCTGTGGTCTCAGCTACTGGGGAGGCTGAGGCAGGAGCATCTCCTGAGCCCGGGAGGTGAAGGTTGTATGAGCCATCATGACACCACTGCACCCTAGCCAGGTGACAGAGTGAGACTCTGGGACAAAAAAAAAAACAAAACTTCACAAAAAGGGAACGTGTTTTGCATATGTGGGGATGGAGTATTTAGGAACTCTCAGTACTTTCTGCTCAATTTTGTTACGAACCTAAAACTGCTCTTAAAAGTAAAGTTTACTGATTAAAATTTTTAAAAAAGGGAATGTGGATTTCTCTGACAACACGTGGGTGCAGTGCAGAAGCGAGAGCGAAGAAAGGTGAGCTTCCCATCCCCCCACACGACAGCACACCAGGGCCCCACCACAAAAACTGACTCTGAATCCAGCAGCAGAAGACACCTAGAAACCATACCTCCATGAGGGTCTCGTCCATTTCATCAAAGGGCTTCCCATCTTTGCGATTGTAAAACGTGGCCACCCCGACGATTTCTTCCTTCTTGTTCACAATTGGCATAGAAAGGACATTTTTAATCGTCCATCCAGACTCATCCAACGGCTCTTTCTATAGGAGAAGAGCCACATTAGGTTTTCTCGGGTTCCGGGCTGCAGACGCAGCTGTGATGGATTTCACGCTTTGTCCCGACCCTGATTGGTTGAGGCGGGTGGCAAGAGGGTGGAGCGTGTCAGATTTTGCATGGTTTTAGTCACCAACGAATGTCATGAGCCCATCTGGCTGGAATTCCTTAGGTAGCCAGATTGCTTTCATCCCTAAGATGTGGGGGCCAGTGTGTGTCAGGCAGTGTGTCACGGGCTGGGGACCCAACGACGTGCAGAAACCGCCCAGGGAGGCAGTGTTTCCCTGTCAGATACAGGAGGTAATGGCAGGGGACTGGCTTAAAAGAGCAATGCTGGTGATTCTTGTGACTTTGAATTAATCAACTCGATACAACTCGCGGCTTTTTGCCTCTCATCCTGACTTCTGTGTTATTGTTGACATGTCATTTTATCTCCCTGGGCCTCCATTTCCTCATCTCTAGGTGGAAAAGTGTATATCCCTCGCTGAACACGTGAGGATCTTGGCCAACGGTAAGACGCCTTTGGTGAGTCATTTCCCGTCTGTCTGAGCCTCACTTTCATCATTTGTAAACTGGGGATAACTGGACTAATTTCCAGACCCTTTTTCCATTGGTTCAGCAAACATTTTACAATGTGCAAGAAACGGAGCTAGAAGCTGGGGAAACCAAGGCAAATAAGACCCAGACCCTGTCCTCAGGTTGCTCACAGTCTGTGAGGTACATGAGCAACTGCGCTGCGGTGTGGGAAGTTCTCTAAGAGAGATATCTTCGTGTGCTGTGGGAAGTCAAGGAAGGCTTCCTGGAGCAAGCGAGTCTTCCAGTTCTGAGTTTAAAGATTCTTAAGGTGGTGACATGATAATTGTTATTATTTAAATAACCCTAGAAAGTGAGGCAGCTCTGTCTCAGTGCCTGGTAGGAGTGTCCCCAGAGGCGGCAGCGCACAGCCTAAAGAGTACAGGGCTGGCCTGAGCGCAAGACCCACCTTCCCCCAGCTCTTTGCCTACACCGTGTTGGGGAATCCCTTCCTTCTGACGGCCCTGATGAGGAGATGGGTTTTACTGGGAGTGAAATGGGACACCATTAAAGATTTTTAAGCACGGAAGTTACTTGATTCAACCGATGTTGTGGAGGATGAGTGGGGGGAGGAGGACTAGAACCTAAAAATAAGATTGAATTTGCTTTACAAATGTGGTTAAGCTGCAATCAGTTGGAGGACCTGGGTAAAGACCAGGCCTGTGGTGGTTAGGGTCAGGTTGATGACTCAGCAACTTTGGGCTTGTGACGTTGATGTGGTCAACATGCCAACAAATGGAGTGCACTTTTAACTTTGGAAGTCTGTTCTTTCTAAGCTCTTTCATAATGTTCTTTGAGGGGTAAAAAAAAAAATAACTTGCTGGCCGGGCGCGGTGGCTCACGCCTGTAATCCTAGCACTCTGGGAGGC
>VBSM01003214.1:1336174-1348369 GCA_008086735.1 Cheirogaleus medius
CTCGGCCTCCCAGAGTGCTAGGATTACAGGCGTGAGCCACCTCGCCCGGCCCTCTCATTACTTATTTTATTTTATGGAATGAAGTGTTGCCCAATTCTAGAATTGCAAATAAAGCCAGTTGAGATCTTTAAATTTGTTGTGATTTTGTCTTTTGACAACGATTATGACCAAGTTCACACTTAGGCGGGCAATGACAATCACATCATAAATGCTATGGCTGACAACAGTTGTACAATTCTATTTCAGAAATGTCAAAAAGTAGAAAACGGTGCTTAGAATCCATGAAAGGTGATGGATTTCTTCCTTATGCAGCCTGGCAATCTTTGTCACTTAACTGTAATATATTGTTGATTTATATTTTTAAAAAATTATTGATGTATTTGGATTTAAATATCATCTTAATGTATACTTTCTATTTTTCCTACCTGCTCTGTGTTCTTTTTTTTTTTTTCCTTAAGAGAGAGATGGGGTCTCTCTCAAACTCCTGGGCTCAAGCAATCCTCTCACCTTAGCCTTCAGAGCAGCTGGGACCACCGATGCACATCAACATGCTTGGCCTCTGTGATCTTTCTAAACTTTTATTTTGCCCTCTTTTGGTTTGGTTAGTCATTTATTTACTACTCAATTTTTTTCCTCTGTTAGTTTGGATGACGTATACTTTGGCAGCCATAAGAGGTGTTTACAAATATTCTGGCTGTCTATCCTTCCAGGCACATGGGCAGGTTGGTTGCACTCCCTATCCGCTTGAAAGAAAATGTGGCCACGTGACTAGCTTTGGCCAATAAAATGTGAGTAGAAGTGATATATGTCACCTCCAGATGGACATTTTAAGAATCGGTGTGTGTTTTGCTATGTTTTCTCTTCTCTCTGGCAAGATTAGTCAATCTCACAAAGTTCAAAATGGTGGCTGCTCTCTCAGCCTTGGTCTGTGACTGAGGACAATCCCTGCATCATCCCCCAACCACACGCACCAGCTGGCAATGCACACAGAGTGGATGGTAAAATGAAACTTTGCTGTTCACACCACTAGGGTCTTCACAGGCTAGCCTAGCCTACCCTGGCTGATAAAAAGAAAATTTGTATCAGAAATGGGATGCTGCTGTAACATAAAGCCCGAAATAGGTAAGTAAAATAGGTTAGGGGCCGAGTGGAAGGCAGCAAGGGGGATGTCATCAGAGGTTAGTAGGATGTGACACTTGTCAAGCAGTGATGAAACACTGGGAGAACTATGACCTGGGATCATTTAAAAGACAGATAATGAGTTTAATAAACTTGTAGCTCTAGAAAAAGAGTTAAAAAACGGAATGGTTGGCCGGGTGCAGTGGCTCACACCTGTAATCCTAGCACTCTGGAAGGCTGAGGCGGGAGGATCGCTCAAGGTCAGGAGTTCGAAATCAGCCTGAGCAAGAGCGAGACCCCGTCTCTACTAAAAATAGAAAGAAATTAATTGGCCAACTGAAAATATATAGAAAAAATTAGCCGGGCATGGTGGCACATGCCTGTAGTCCCAGCTACTTGGGAGGCCGAGACAGGAGGATGGCTTGAGCCCAGGAGTTTGAGGTTGCTATGAGCTAGGCTGATGCCAGGGCACTCTAGCCCGGGCAACAGAGCGAGACTCTGTCTCAAATAAATAAAATAAAATAAAAAAATAAACAAAAAAACGGAATGGTTGACAAGTATGCATTTCAAAAGATTACAGAAAAAAAGGAGAGATAAGCTTAGAAAAGATTTGGAGAATCAGTCCTTGGGCTAGCAGGAATGAAAGTGAATACAGAGAACTCAGAAACTCGGGAACTTGAGCCAACTTTTCATGCTCATGGGTGACAGATAAACCTGAGAACTTGTTTGCCTGAGTGAAAGGGGATTATTACAATTTGGTTTGGCCATCAGGGTTGGATCAGCATGGCCTATCACATCCCCTGTTTGAGGATTAAGGTGGCAGTACAGTAAATCCCTCGGATCCACAGAATAGCTCAGGGAGACGAGCCTAAGGTGAGACTAAGGTGCGGCTCTCCCACAGAACCCACTGCAGCCTCCAGGAGCCTGCAATTAAGCTGGGAAAGATTGCTGTATCTCAACACAGAACCATGGGTGTGGCCCTTGGCACGTGGAGAGGATTCAAATAGATATGAAGACAACTAGATTTTTAAGAATGCTCTATTGACCAAAAAACTACAAGCCTATATTAAAAAGGTCTGCAACAGTTCAAATCTTAAAATGATCATTGAGTCCCAGCTGCCCACAGGCAGGATTGAGAGCAGTCTTTCTTTTTCATTATCCTCCTTGATCACATATGAAGAGGACCTCAGACAATACGCTTCCCTTGGGGACTGAGCCACTTTCTTTGTTTTTGCCTTGCCCTTCATGGACTCCAGAAGTTGCTCTACAGACAACAGTTGAAAAGCCCTGATTTGATCTCATTCTACACATGGGAAACTGAGGCCCAGACAGGCCACTGGATGTGGGGCTGGGACTCAAGAGCACCTGACTCACAATCTGGCACACTGTGGCTTTGATCACTTCTCCTCCCCTCCTGGGGCCTCATTGCCCACCCCTCGCAAGTCTCCCCATCATTCCACGTGGCCTCCTTACTGATCCCTCTGCCTCTAACCAAGCGCGCAGCCTTGTTGGGTTTGGTTAGTGTTGACCTTGGGATGGGTATCTTTTACTTATACCAGAAAAAAAAAAAGGTAGCTTGAAGTAATCTGATGTTAATGAATCAGTTATTTATTTTTCTATTCTGTCTCCTCGTCCTTGCCTTACAAGAAAGTAGCTTTGAAATGACTGATGCTCTTTGTTCTTTGTTTCTACTGTCTTCGGCCCTTTTCTGTCTATAAAGCCAGCCTCTTGTGCTCAGCTCATGGAACACTTATTCTATTTTATGGAATGAAGTGTTGCCCAATTCTAGAATCACAAATAAAGCCAATCGAGATCTTTAAACTAAATTTGTTGTTATTTTGCCTTTTGACAGATGAAACTTACGGAATGACTTTGATGTCTTCTTTGCCATGCAGGATGTAGTCGATGACCTTGTAAAAGTTAATTTCCTGGCAAAAGAGATAAAAAATCAGATAGAAGTCAACAACAGTGTGTCCCTGAAACTGAACTCCTTCTTTGCAGTCACATGCCCTGTGGTTTTTGTTGTTGTTGTTTCAATTTATTTATTTTGTTATGGATATATAATTGTAACAGAGAGAATGGCCTGAAAAAGGGTAAAAATGTTTTCTGTCCCTTCAAAACCCTCCTCACTCTTTTTGAGAAATAAGGCCTACATCCCTGGCACAGACCATTGGTCAGGAGGGGCAGGGGAGTGTCCTTTGTTCTTTGTGCCATAGGAGATGGCTCAAGGGAATTGTCCAGGTGGGAGGTCATGAGATTGTCTTAGCCGAAGATGGAATGAATCAGAAACCATCAACTATAATTGAACCTCCCCTTTAAAAGCTCTGTATTTCTCTCAGAGGCAGGATGTTGGTACTTTAAGACTGGAGTCTGTCAACCTCCTCATTTCTTGGCAAATTAATAAACTTCTCTTTCCTTCTCCTCAAACCACTTGTCCTCTTTCTTCTGATGCAATCTTAGGGACAAGTGGTGAACTTTCAGCAACATAATACAATAGTTGTGCATATTTTGTCCCGTGGTTTTCAGGAAGCAGAAAGCCTGACCATAACTCCTTTTAAAGACATGCCTGGACTACCTTCCCATCCTCCCAGTCCTCGGCTGACTTTTAGGATTCAGTATGCCTTCCTGGAGCCAGCTCACAGTGGCCAGGCAGGGAGCTGGGATCTGGGGCTGGGAAGAGGGATGGAAAGCTTTCAAAGGGTATCCGGAGGTTGAGTGTGTGATCATACAACTTGGGTCATTCTTGTCAGACCCAACTACAGTTGAGAAGCCAGAGGAAAATAGCACTCAAGATATATAACATTGCTCTAAGAATGTAATTCTCTGCAAGCCTGGATGCTGAAACTGCCTGGTGTAACCTGAAACCTGTTTTATCTAATAGTTGCTGAAACGACCTGCTGCAACTCTAAGACTAGTTTTACCTCCTGCCATCACTCAATCGAAACTTGCCAGCTTGCCAGAACTCTACTAGTGCCAATGAACTTTCTCAAGGGGCAATACATAACATTTCTGTTTTTAATAAAACCTCCAACCATCTCTCTGTTCTTTGAACATATTAAAGATCACCCGGTTTGCGTGTGTATACACCAAATCGCAATTTTTCTTGCTGAGTAAAATGTTAAATTTAGAGAATCTTCACTACCTTTATATTTTAACTTTGACAAGTGCAAGAAGGAAAGGATGAAGACTGCTGCTAGAGTCTAGGGAGGAAGGAGGTGGAAAGGAGGCTTCCATCTCATTTTGAATCACGGTCAAGCCAGCTGACCCCATGCAGGGCACACCCCCCGCTTCTTCACACATAACACTCAGCGGCTCTCTTTGCTGTGTCATTGCTTGAGACCTACCTTCACAATTGTGCCTCATGCCTCCAAACTAACTTTCCACCTCTTCCATCCCTCCCACCTCCTTATACCATTGAAACTCCCATTCTCTTAAAGGAGATCTCTCCAATTACTTTACTCCCTAGTATGCAGTTGGATATTGACAGGTGGCTTCATTCCCCTAACTGTCCAGGAAAATTCCATTACCTTACCCTTAGGTCCTCTGTATGCCCAAGTGTGATTAGCAAGTATTTCACAAGTGGGAAAACAGATGCAGAAAGAGGAAAGGACTTATTTATAGCAAGATAGTGAGCCGGAATCAGAACCTAGGCCCTTAGCTCCAAGCTCTGTGCTCTTTCTGCTATGTCACTTAAGGTCGATAGCTTAAAATAGTGTTTTACTGTCTTATCACTATCACTTAGAACAGGGTCACTGGGAGTGTGATCCCTGGACTGATGCCAGTCTGCAAACTCATCGTTATCATTTTATGATGAGATAAAAACAAACTGAGAGTCAGCCGTTAGCAATTTTTATAACAATTTCACTGAGGTTATGTCTGGGTTGAGTCTAATTTAAAAGTGAGAGGGGTTTATATTTTGTCTTTATAAAATTTTATTTTTCTAGGAATATATCTTTATCATATTTTGAAAAGTATCACTCAAAATGAATTGGAAAATTAAACAAACAAGCCATTCTTTTACTACAGGTATTTGAGACATACCTCCCTAGAGATTTTTTTTTTAATTAACTTTTTTTTTTTTTGCTATTTGCCTGGGCTGGCTTTGAACTCTGGCCTCAAGTGATCCTCCCACCTCAGCTTCCAGTAGCTGGGATTACAGGTGAGTGCTACTGCACCTGACCCTGCCCTAGAGGTTTATGGGCCCAGCACGCTTCCGCTGCGCTACTCTGGCCCTAGAGGTTTAAATGCAGATACCTGGGCTCCACCCCAAGCCTCTGGACTCAGAACCTCCACAAAGGAATTTCTGATCCAGTCAAGGGTGTCTGAAAGCCGTTTGGTTGACAAGTGATCAAAGCCCCACATTGGTGGCAGGCTAAACAAAAGGCGCAAGCTCAGGACTGCACCAGTGGCATAGGCTGCTCCAGGGATAGTGAGCTCCCCAAAAGCATCCAAAGGGAGATTAGATGAAGCCCACAGCATGCATGATGAATGAGATAGTGCTAACACTAGACCTAGAGTGAACACTCGTTCTAGTCTTGGTTCTACTGTGTGCTCTCTGGGCTTCAGTTTCCCCGGTTGTAAAATGAGACCAGTGGTATGTGTTTGTGGCTGCGGTTAAGTAGCAGATCCCTTTCTACAAAAAAAGCATGAGAACCACTCACACAAAACTGTCCTAGCAGTCAGGGTTGGGTAAGTAGAGACCCTGCAGCTCTCTTTGTTCTTACTTCTCTTCCTGTCCTCCTCCTCCCCACTAACCTCTCGCCAAGGCAGCTACTGTGGAACTCTAGGGTTCTAAGGACAATGGGAGAGGGGAAAACTCCCAGCTATGATTCTAAGATTGTGATTAGATAGTTAGCACTATCTCTCCACGATTAAAATATACATATTCTTTGACCCATGTAGTAATGGATACTAGAGATACACTCCTAAATGTGGGTAAAAGCATTGTTCTCCCCATCCAGGGGTCTCAGACAGATGGCCTCAAAAAGCCTGGAACCAATTTAATGTCTATCATTAGGAGAGTGTTTCCAGAGAGAGATTGCTGTGTCTGTGCTAATAGGGAAAGTTGCCAAGATACACAGTGAAGTGGGAAAAACAAGGCACAAAATAGAACCACCACATTCATGGAGGGTGGTGGTGGAATACGCATACATCTCTGTACATATCTGAATATCTGTAGACGTCTCTGGAAAAACTGATTGCTAGCAGTGGCTGCCTCAGGGAGGCTGACCAGGAGGAGGAACAGAGGCTTGAGTTTGTGTGGAGTGAGCTTTTCGCTGTGCTCATATATTACTTTTTCAATAAATTAAAAAAATTTTCTTTTTCTTTTTAATTTTCTTTCTTTTTATTTTTTTCCTAGCAAATTCAGCTTTCTGAGCCATTGTGCCCAGCCTTAAAAACATATTTAAATTGTGAAGTTGTACCCTGTAAGCAGTTATAAAAAGCAAAGGTGGTCACGTTATCTGCTGGGACTTTGGTAAAGCTAAGTTTCCAGCTGGGAGCGGGAGGAGGCAGAGTGCCAGGACCTTCCCAGCATCTTTGTATCTTTGCCTTTGTCCTCGGGCCTGTTCTGCTCACTGTATTCCCAGGCAAGCTCCAGGCTTCCTGGGCTTGGCAGCTGCCCTACCCAGGGATACCCACGAGACTTTAGAACGGTTAGAAATGGATGTTTGTTATCCATTTGAATCACACAGGAAAATCAATTTTCTTTCACAAAAAGTAACAAAAAGATCGGTGTGCTTTACCTAACTAGGGCTTTTTCCACATACTGCGGCTCAGCCAAGTTGCCTGCAGGGCTATATTCATGGGCTGGGCTCAGTGGCTCATGCCTATAATCCTGGCACTCTGGAAGGCTGAGGTGGGAGGATCACTTGAGCCCAGTAGTCTGAGGTTGTAGTGAGCTATGATGATGCCACTGCACTCTACCCAGGGTGACAGAGTGAGACTTTGTCTCAAAAAGAGGGAAAAAAAAGGTTGTACTCATGTACAAATGTGCAAAGTCACCAGCCTCTGGAAAGTCAAAACTAAACTATCAAGTGCACCTTTGTTACTGTCTGTTAGAGCAGCTACCAGTAGAACACAAGAGGCTTTGAAAGAGCCACAAATGCAGCCATAGCCAAATCATGGCCCATGGAAATACACCAGTTTTTAAATGAGTGCTATTTTTTCTTTGTTTGTTTTTTCCATGAAGCCTCATTGGCCTGTAAAATTTTAAATAGTTAAAACACATATACATTTTATTTTTATTTATTTATTTATTTATTTTTGAGACTCACTCTGTTGCCCGGACTAGAGTGCCGTAGCATCAGCCTAGCTCACAGCAACCTCAAACTCCTGGGCTCAAGTGATCCTTCTGCCTCAGCCTTCCGAGTAGCTGGGACTACAGGCATGAGCCACCATGCTCGGCTAATTTTTTCTATATATTTGTAGTTGGCCAATTAATTTCTTTCTGTTTTTAGTAGAGACGGGTCTCGCTCTTGTTCAGGCTGGTTTTGAATTCCTGACCTTGAGCGATCCACCCGCCTCGGCCTCCCAGAGAGCTAGGATTATAGGCGTGAGCCACCGCACCCGGCCACATTTTATTTTTAAAAGGAGATGAAGTGAGATGTAGCTACGATTGGGGAGGTTTAGACCTAAGATTTGGGAAGGTTAATTGATTGTAATCCAGATAAAAGCTGTACTTCTAATGCGAATATGGCAAATAAAGTGTGAGAGTGATATTATTATAGAAGGCAGAGAGAACATTAAAAGGCATGATTTTAATCATAGTTACCAAAGAGAGAAGCATCCTGGGTTGCATTTGTACAAATGGTTTGACCTCTGAGTCTGTTTCTTCAACTGTCCAATGGGTAAAATGAGGATACCTCCTTCTTAAATGTGTTGGGGGGAGTAAATAACGTAATCTGGTAGAGTGCCCGGCAGGTAGCAGGGCTCCCTGCGGGTAGCCGTGATTATATGTTGGATGTCTACCATGTGCCAGTGTGTGACTCACTCTACTGACCACAGCCCTGCGAGGTGAGCTGGATTGTCCCGGCATTGCCGATGAGGAAGGTGAGGTTTAGGGAGGTTTCCCAAGGCCACACAACAGCTGGTGGAGCAGGGATCAGAACTCAGGCTTTCTCCCTCCAATCCCATGCTCTTTCCAGAAGATCTACCTCTGGTCAGTCTTGTCGTGCTGTATCTGGGCCCCAACTCAGGCCTATGCAGGTTTTCCTCCTGGCTGTGTCCTAGTCCTGGAACTGACTTTCATGATGAGTTCACTGACAACACCTCAGAGATAAGAAAACGAAGAACCCAAGGGGTTATCTAACCAAGCTCACCCTACTGGTTAGCAGCTAACCAAAACCAAAGTGCTTTTTCTTCTGGACCATGGCCTTTTCTGTCACAACCTCATACTTGTGCAGAACTGGGGACTTCTATCTGAGATGAGGAAGGATTTGAAGAAAGAAAAGTCTTAACCATGGCTGTACTAGTCACCTCTGTGAAACTAAAACTTCTTGAATTGGCCAAATGATGTGCAGCTCTTTCTGGGCTGATGCTTAGTGAGAAAACGTCCTGTTCACTTCAGTCTTAAAGTTTGGGACACTTCAGGGTGAAGAGCCAGAGTTAGAGCCTGACATTTCTCTTGCTGTTCTGGAGTTGGAAATGACCTCTGACCTTTGACCTAAGGATTCAGCTCAGAACTCAATTCCAAAACAATTGGAGTTAATTGAAGTTGGTGGTGTCTGAAAACTATGATGATCGCTATTCTAATTCTCCAACTTCTAACTTTCCAGAAGATACAAATTCAGCTTGTACGTGAACTGGAGGAAAAGCACAATGGCAACATGTCAACTATGTCAATGTGAGAAAGCAGTGCTTAAAAAGTAAAAGTGTTCCCAAATAGAGTTTATGACAGCAGCACATGATAGAATCCTTAAAGGTGCAGTATTCTGAAATGAAATCATGAAATTGTGTGGGCAAAAGAGTAATTTGAAATTGGATGGCAGCAAGTTACAAAGGTCATTTTGGATAAAGTACAGCAGACAAAGTAGCTTCCAAGGTTGACATCTCTTCTGAAGCTACATGAAGCTTGCAGGCAAAGGTGTTATATTTTGAACAGAGTTTGAATCAATACTGATTAAAGTCTTATCATTCTCACACACACACACACACATCCACTCTAGGCCCTTTATTTTGGATAGAGTTAACGTTGGCTGGGTGGAATCTGGCCTCCTAGGAGAAACCGAATACGATTTCACACAGACTGCAAAGTCTTATGGGAAGGAAGAGCACTGGATCCAAACTCACTTCAGGGCATGACCCTGCTGCTGACTTATTCTGCGAGGCCTCAGCCAGGGTCTCTCCCTCATTCTGCGCTTCTGCAGGCCCTCTGAGTTCCAGGTCTGTTACCCCACATGGTGTCCACACCCCCACGTGTTACCACTTCAGCATCTCAAAGGTGATGATGCTGCATCTTTAAAGTGAGGCAACTGGGTGAGACCAGATGGCAGAAACCCAAATGCAAACTAGAGAGCTCAGGCCGCGCTCCAAGGAAGCAGCTGTTCTCAGCTCCAATCAAATTTACCATGCTGGATTGTGGGGCCAGTTTTTACTAATCGTTCAGTTTTTTAAAAAAAATTGGGAGTTCAGTTATTTATGGGAAATATCTTGATTTTTAAGTGTTAGCCACTAATTCAAAAAAATTAAAGTACAAACAAAAAAGAAAAATGTAAAAACCTATACAGCCAAACATGTTTATCTATTAGCTGGAATTGGCCCTCTGGCTACCAATTTGTACGTTATAGACTAGACATGAAAGTTCTTTCCAGCTCATACTGTCTGTAATTCTGCATCCCTGCTAGGCAAATCCTTGAGCAAGTTGCTTGACCTCTCTGGGGCTCTTTCCTCATCTATGGAATGAGGATGTTGATTCCTGCTGTGAATACCCCACCAGGTTACTGTGAAACTTCACACTTTGCTATAGTGGTTGGTAAAAAAATAGGGCTTGGCAATTTTGAGGAATTACTCTAACTTCAGGGGAGACAACCCAACCCAGAGAAGATAAATACCGATATGATAGAGAAATGTCCTTTGGCAGGGTCTACCATGTCTTATATTTGAATTCATTAAACATTTGATAATTTAATAAAGGCCCGAGAGAGACCTACCCTTCCATCTGGAGTCCTGGGACCAGAGTATGGTGGAGCCTCACCCATCAGAACTGGCCACACATCAAAAAATTCCTAGGAGTGAAAAAAAACAGTAATTACATGTTTTAAAGGAAGATTAAGAAAAGGAGATTAAGAAAAGAAGTCCCACCTGTATGAGTCATCTATTGCTAAAATTTGGAAGCTGGGAAGAGTTCTGTGAAACCTAAGTTTGGAAAGGCTGCAAGACTCTCTAGACTTAGAGGATAATCACATCTACCCTTCAAAATATTGATGAGCTGGGCCTTTCTAGGCATTTGCCAAAAACCTGGGAGGGGAGCTGGGGCACCCTTAGTGTTGTGGGACATGAGAGGGAAGATAGGGGATCCATGGCTAAGAAATTTACCTTAATAACATGCTAAGCATGAGAACAAAGGTTTGGCTAAAATAATGTCCCTTGCAGTATCATTTGTCATAATGAAAAATTAGAAATAATTTAAGTGTTCAATAAAAGGGGACTTATTGAATCAATTATGGCACATATAATAAAGTGATGCTACAGATGTGTGTGTATGGATTGAAAAGATGTCTGTGAGTAAAGATGTCGGTGAGTAAAAAATGTGAGGGACCAAAATAATATTTCACATGACCCTGATGCTTAATTATATATAGAAAATGCTGTGAACATATTCACAACAAAGCATTCACAACTGGTCTTATCTGGGTGATTGGAATGAGAATGTAATGTATTTAGAAATTTTTCCATAATAAACTTTATTGCTTTTGTAAGAAAAAAATTCCCAAATAAGAAAGAAAAAAGATACAATGATACTAAATATGGACAGAGAGACCCATATCTGGGATCCAAAAAGAAAAATTGACAGTTCTAAGATAAGCAGGAAACATTAGCCTGAGGCTTATCTCTGTACTTTGAGTCCCTGTGTAACAATTTGAGTTCTTACGTAACAAACTGCAACTTGACTTAGTACATAAACAAACCAAAAGGTTTGGAGTGGAGCTTTTTGAACCTTTCTGGTCCTCAGTGCTGCCTGGTTCATGAATCGTTCTTTGCTCTAATGAACTCTGTTAAATTTATTTTGTCTGAAGTTTTTCTTTAACATGGCCAAGATTCAGGCAGAGAGAACAGAAAAAGAGCCAGAAAAGGAACTACACAATCTTCCAGCTTCAGGGGAAGCCAACTGGGACATACACGGGCTCTTCTCTGCTCCTTCTCCTTTGGTTTCCTTTGCACATGGAACAGCAAAGCTTGTGTTGGGCCAAGTCCGGGCCTGGCATGGAAGGCCTCCATGCTCCAGTGCCCTCTCTGTTCATTCATCTGTTACTATTTATGGACAGTGATCTGTTAGCACTGGGATATTGTGGGTAGGATGCCAACCCCCCGCATTGTTCCTCTCTTGTTTGAACATGTTTGTCTTGGTGGTTTGCTTATTCTAGTATCATCCAGAGAAGAAGCAGGAAGGAGTTCACATGAAATGTAGATGCCATGTCCTTGCCCCTCTGCCCAGTTGAGCTCTTTTCCTGGGTTACTGTCATCAGGAAGAAATTCAATTCTAGGTGAAAATATAACTGGGCCCTGCCTGAGCCTCACAACCTGCTGCTAGACATACAGAGATGAGTAAGGCACAGGAAGAGCTTACTGTCCCATGAAGGAGAAAATGAAGCACTATAGCAAGGTATGTGGGGCAAGACGGAAAAGAAAAAAAAAAGTAGTGGAAGGAAATGCTAGAGGAGCCCAGAAGATGAACAGTATTTTGAGCTGATACCTCGTGTAGCCAAGCACTGAGTGGATCTGAAGATTGTCCCAAGGAGAATAGAAGTTCTCAAACAAGGGGTTGGGTAGAGAGCTGGACACATCTACAACTTCTCTGTCTTTCCCTCCTCCCTTCCCTCCCTCCCCTCCCTCCCCTCTTTCTTTCTTTCCTTTTTT
>VBSM01003214.1:1348469-1364624 GCA_008086735.1 Cheirogaleus medius
GTGGAGATGGGGTCTTGCTATGTTGCCCAGGCTGGCTTTGAACTCCTGTCCAAAAGCAATCCTCCTGCTTCTGCCTCCCAAAGTGCTGGGATTACAGGCATGAGCCACTGTACCCAGACTAGTCTTTTCAGTATATGGTACTGGACCAAGTGGATATCCATATGGAAAAATTAATATTGATCTTACCTCACACTATACATAAAAAAAGTCCAGATAGATTATATGGGTTATATGTAAAAGTTAAAACAATAAAGCTTTTAGAGTGTGACATACATAAATATCTTTATAATCTTGGGGCCAGGAAAGATTTCTTAAATAGGGCCCCAAAATCAATAACTATAAAGGAAAAGATTGATAAATTGGACTAAATTATAATTCAGAACTTACATTCATCAAAACACACCATTAAGAGAATGAAGGCACAGAGTGGGAGGAGATACAGTCATGCTTAGAACCCTATTCCAAACTGCCAAGTTTGGGAGCCTCTGGACTAGATTCAAGGTCTTTTGCAACACCAGATCTTGCAATTCATTTATTCATTCAACCCAATATTTGCACCATGCCCAACATGACAAGGCATACAAAATTAAACTGACAAAGAATCCTTGAGTCTTCAGAAGAGGGAATGCTAAACTTAGGTCTGAAGCCCTGTTCCAAGGCAGAAAATGGTCAGCCTCCCAAGGCAGAGAGATAAAGAACGAGGAATGGGAGTCGGCTTGGGAAAACGTGGCTGAAAAATGTCGCTGGGAGCCACACTGAACTCTGCCTCCTCAACTGCCATATCGGCTCCAAATCTGGCCCCTGAGCACGTGAGGGACCAGATCTCAGCATCTGCCTCCACCTCTATCGCCTGGGTGAGCCCTGGGCTAGATAAATCATGACAAAGGTTTACACCCAGCTTTCAGTACATTTTCTGAAAATTCCTGAAGTTAGTAACTTTCTTCTGGACTTTCAACCTATATAGAAACTTCTTTATCATTCGCCTTTTACCACCTCATCAGCCTGCTTCTCCCGAATGCTTTTTTTTTCCCTGACCGACTATGGAAAATACAGGTTGTTTTTACTCGCCTGTGCCCTAGATTGACTTTTCTTATTTAAAGGGCGATGCTACTTTCTTCAGTAAAGACCTATGTAAAACATTTACAACTAGCCTGTCCAGCCTCCTCCTGTGTAACCGAATGCATGACAAGACTCTGGGCTCTATCCAGTGTCTATTTAAACTCTTCTTAGAAATGTCTGGTCCTGGCCAGAAGCAGTGGCTCATGCCTGTAATCCCAAGACTCCGGGAGGCCAAGGTGGGAGGATGGCTTTGAGCTCAGGAGTTTGAGACCAACCTACGTAAGAGTGAGACCTCGTCTCTACTAAAAATAGAAACATTAGCCAGGGGTGGTGGCATGTGCCTGTAGTACCAACTACTTGGGAGGCTGAGGCAAGAGAATCACTTGAGCCCAGGAGTTTGAGGTTGCTGTGAGCTAGGCTGATGCCACAGCACTCTGGCCCAGGCAACAGAGCAATACTCTGTCTCAAAAAAAAAAAAAACCTGTTTCTGAAGTTTTCTCACCTTCTGCTTGGTCATGTCTAAGAGACCCACAGAATATCTGTCACAGTTGAGGAAGGCCCGGACTGTGTACAGGGCTTTGTGGAACTGTCTCTCGATGTCTGTAAGTTCTTCAAAGACTTTGCTCCCAGACCACAGCAGTATCTGAAGAAATACAAAAACATAGTCAAAGGCACAAGGCACAAAGGCCTAAAACAAAGTTTAAGGCACGAAGCTGCAGCTCACTTAGCTAGAGAATAACGATTCTGTAAAGTTCTCTAGAGTTTATTTCATTTAACCCTCATAATAACCCAGAGAAATAGGGTAATTATTCCCATTTTATAGACGAAGAAATTGAGGCTCAGAGAGGTGAAGTAACTGGCTGGCTTCCACTGAGTCCAACACTTTCTGTTTCTTTTATCTCATGGGTTGTTAATAAAAATAACATCAAACTCTAATTGAGCACTAGTGCCCTACATCCATTATCTCACTTACTACTGTGGCAATCTTTTCAGCGTGGCACCATAATTATACCCATTTTTCAAATGGAGAGACTTGCTCGGGGTCTTAGAGCTAGTCCGTGGCTGAGCAGGGGTTCAAATCCAAGCTGCCTGACCACATCGGTGCATCGGAAGAAAGCCATGTCCAGTCCACTCCTGTGAGCCCAGCCGCTTACCTGGCCACGTCGAGTCTCGCAGTTGTGCAGGTAACTCAGGTGGTACACTTTCATGACGAGATTTGCAAAGTTGAGGTACTTGAGAAGAATCTAAAAATCAAACAGCATGAGGAGAAACAGATGAGAAGGAAAAATCTCTCCTCTGGTTGCTTCTGGTGTCAGCAAATGTCTGAATATTTTAAAAGCTTCATCAGAGGCAATTTGGGCAGATGCATCATAGGATGCAGGCTCATAAAATGTTGCATAACGAGTGTAAAACACACAGAATGTAGAATATCAAAGTTGATAGGGGTGGGTTAATGAAAAATAGCTACTACTTCTTGAATTTGACTGTGGTAAGTCATTTATTAATGTTATATGATCATCACAAGTACCCTGTGAGGTGGATAATAAAAAATCAGCCCCATTTTACAGATAAGAAAACTGAGATTCAGAGGAGTTAAGTTACTTGCCCAAGTCAAACAGCTAGATATTGGCAGAGCCAGAACAAGGATCCCTCCATTCCTGGTTTCAAAACCCAACATCGTAACCATTATTTTCTCCTGCCTCCCTCAGAGAGCATCATACGAATTCCCTGTCTCACAGATGGAGAAACTGAGGCCAGGCCAAACAGCAAGGTTCAGGGGACTCCCTGAGCCGGGAGAATGTGCTGGCGTGGCTAGCTTTAGTTTCCAAAGCATTCTTACCTCTTCATCTCTGTTGGTAAAGTGGGGTCCTTCCACCTTGTTCACAGCCATGATTATGGCCACCACGTCCTTCCCATTCATTATGGGAGAGGCCAAGATGTTCTTGGTCTGGTACTCTGTGAGGGTGTCCACAAAGTCACAGAAATGCTCATCCTAAAAGAAGGCACAGACAAGCATGGGTAGGCAAATAAAGGGCAAGGCCAATACAACAACCCGAAGCTCCTTGTTGACAAGGGAACAAAGACATTCCCATCTGCTCCCCTTCAGCAGGTACAGGGAAGTCAGATGATTTCTGCCACAGAAGCTTCCAAAATCCAATAGAAGAAGAAGGCCTAAGATGCATCCGGCTGAGAGCTGTGGAGATGTGTGCAAAGCACCGTGAGGGCCGAGGGGTGGAGTGCAGGGGCTGACTTTGCCTGGGGGACGAGATGCAGAGAATGAGATGTAGGCTTTCTTGAGGTGCTGACAATTAAGCCTGGAATAGAAACCCGAGTGAGAGCTAAGAGGGAGCCGGGGGTGGGGAAGACCTTAGTGAGTATGCCCGTGACAGTTGCTAGCAGGCATTACCCGCGTCATCTCACTTTAATCCTTCCAACACCCTCTGAGACAGGTACCATTGGTAGCCCACTCAGAGAAGGAGGGACTGTAACTCAAGGTTAATGTTACTTGTGTGTGTGTGACTTCAGAACCTGCTATCTTGGGCCGGGCATGGTGGCTCATGCTTGTGATCCCTGCACTCTGGGAGGCCAAAGTGGGAGGATTGCTTGAGCTCAGGAGTTCGAGATCAGCCTGAGCAAGAGAAAGATCTCATCTCTAGAAGAAGAAGAAGAAGGAGGAGGGAGGAGGAGGAGGGGGGAGGAGGAGGGGGGAGGAGGGGGGAGGAGGAGGGGGGAGGAGGAGGGAGGAGGAGGGGGGAGAAAGAGAAGAAGAAGAAGGAGAAGGAGAAGGAGAAGGAGAAGAAGAAGAAAGAAGAACCAGCCCTCAGCTCTGCTGCCTCCTGGAGAAGCCTGAATAAGGTGGGACTTCGGTCCAGGTCATTGAACAAAAAGGTTCGTTATTTTCAGCTTTTTAAATAATCCAGTTCTAGCACCACACACTGTATATCCCCATCCCACAAATCTCAACGGAAGCTCCACTGTGTGTCAGGCCTTATGCTGAGCACTGGGCGTACAGGTTACTAAGACTCAGGCCAGCTCACAGATAAATCAATAATAGTAACACAGGCCATGAGGGCATGGCTCAAAGCTCTGGGAATATAGAGGAGCATACACCCCACACTCTTCCCCAAAGCCATCTGTACTGCAGTCCCTGTGGTCTGAATGAGGAAACAGAGCCTGAATTGTTGTCTTAAATTCAAAAGAATCCACCTTTCTGTTTCCTGGTAGCACTGTGAGGTTTTTGGACTGTCAGCATTGCTTGGGACATAGGCCAGCCCAAACATGCACAGTCCATGCTGTTCTGAGAGTGGAAATGTATTTCATAGAGGCAATTCACAGAGCTTTTCTAAAACTCAGTTTGCAGAATCTTTCTACAACCAGAAATTCTGAGTGTGATGCTCTGCATCTTTGGAGTGGATTAAATAAATAGGCAACGCCATAATTATCAGCAAAGCTGTTTCAAACCAGGTGAAGGGTAAAGTAATTAAGAGAAGCCTCCAGTGCTCTACTGGAATTAGCATTTGAGGATTAAGCAAAATCTCTAAAGAGGCATTAGCCAAGAAGAGTTTTCTGTGTCATTCTCTGAGGATACTGATGAGTTCCCAAGCACAAATATGGGCGGGGCATACTTAGATTCATTTCATGAAGTCAGTTCAGTTTTGCAATGTGCACTTCTATCAGGGAAAGAAAATACTGGGATATCACTTGCATCAGAGGCAGATACTACTAAACCTACCAGAATGCTCTTTCCCACTGAGTTCTCAGCCCTGGAACTTCCCTCTTGAGCACTCCAGTTACCAATTGACTGACATCTACACAATCATTGTCTTTCCTATATTTTTGGCATATAAAGTGTTCTAAACAACCATGTTGTAGATTCTCAGATTATTAGAAGCAGAAGGAGACTTAGAAGCCTTTCAGCTCAAACCATTTATATTAAAATCTGGAAATCAGAGGCCCAGCTAGGGAAAGCCCAGAGTCATTCATTCTTTCAGGGAGCAATAACAGAGTGCCTTCTACATGCTAGGCACTCTTCTACACTCTGGGCTATAGCAGTGAACAGGGTGGATTTCTTGCCCTGGCAAAGCTTATATTCAAATGGGGCAGACAGACAAAAAACAAGTAAACAACTAAGCTTTCACCCTCCAGTTTGTGATAAGTGCTTTGAAGGAAATAAACTGAGTGATGCTGTAGAAAGGGAGGGGAAGGATGGCAGGACAAAGCTACAAAACTTTGATGAGGTTTCCAGACTGTCAGCATTGACTGGGACACAGGCCAGCCACAACATGCACAGAGTGCCTTGTACATGCCAGGCACTCTTCTAGACTCTGGGCTACAGCAGTGAACAAGAGGGGTGGATTTCTTGCCCTGCCAAAGGGAGGCCTCTTTGAAGACATAACGCTGAGCAGAGAGCTGAAGGGTCAAAGGGGCCAGACATGTGGAGCATGGTCCCAGCAGGTGGCACAGAGAATGCAAAGGCCAGGGGGTAGGAATCAGCTCGGCTCATTGGAGGAACAGAAAAAATATCAGCATAGCAGAAACACAGAGGAGAGGGAGAGGCAGAGTAGAGAGTAGGAAGTTAGAGAGGTGGGCAGGGGCCAGACCCTGCAGGACCTTGGAGGATGGTAAAGAGTTTAGATTTTAAAGTGCAATGCAACAGTGCTTCTCATTCCTGAATTCCCCAATTCACCTTTTCAAACATTCGCAGTGGGCTGAGCACAGTGGCTCATATCTGTAATCCTAGCACTTTGGGAGTTGAGGGCAGGAGGATTGCTTAAGGCCACGAGTTCAAGACCAGCCTGGGCAGCATAGAAAGACTCCTGCCTTTGGCTGGAGAGGGCACGCCCAGTAGTCCCAGCTATCAGGAGGCTAAGGCAGGAGGATCCCTCGAGCCCAGGAATTAGAGGTTATAGTGAGCTATGGCCAGGCCACTGCACTCCAGCCTGGGTGACAGAGTGAGACTCTGTCTCTAAAAACAAACAAACAAACAAACAAAGCAAAAACAGCGATGATGAGATAGACTACTTATTGAATAATGATGATGTACTAGGCCCAGAGCCAGACAACTTAAATATACTACTTCATTCACTCTCAAGTCAACCCTGCCAAATAGAACTGTCGTGATCCCCATTTTAGAGACAATTCCCTTGCTGGTAAGTGGCACAGCTGCTCTACTCATTTATTCATTGATTGGTTCATTGATTCACTGATTGATTCATTGAATCATTCATTCATATTTACCAAGCACTGGCTCTGTGCCAGGCATTGGATCTGACAAGATCAGTAAGATGAGGTTGTTCTTATTGGTTCTCATGGTATAGTGGGATATCACGTAAAACATGAGCCTAAATTTAAACCTTAATGTGAAGCAGACACCCATAGGATGGGGGATAATAACTTGGGCACCTAGAGAAGGAGGGACTTTTCCTATGAGTGGCTTCAGGGACCACTCAGTACATTGTCAGTAGTTGAAACCTCTATGAGCCTCAGTTTCCTCTTTGGTAAAGTCAGCACATTGGATCAGGTCCTCCTTGAGGTTGTTCTGGTCTAGCATGCTGGGTCCCAGGAGTCACAGGAAAGGAAGGAGAGCAGGGACAGACAACAGATGTGAGAGTCTCTAGAAATGAGTCTTCTCAGCTCCAGTCTTCAGAAATGAGATTTATTGGTCATTGGAAGTGCTGGGGAAGGACTGTCATTTAGTTGTTCACGCACTCAATAAACTGAATGAATACCCACTCTGTTCCAGGCACTGGACTAGATGCTGGGGGCCAGCGGGGAGTAACACAGACAGGGACAGACAGACTTCGTAGGCTTTCCTGCTTGGAGAAAGGGGAAATAAATCCTGAATAGCAAGTAGGGTTTCCAGAGTTATTAATAAAACTACAAGATGCTCAGTTAAATTTGAATAAACAATAAATCATTTTTTAGCATAAATATGTCCTAAATATTGCATGGGACATACTCATACTAAAATTTTATTGTTTCTTTATCTAAAATTCAAGCCTAACTGGCCATCTTATAAGGGGTGAGGAGGTTCGGCACAGTCCTGAAAAACCCCATTCTCGATTTCACATAGCAACAGTGCAATGATTGCAACAATTTCTCAGGTTTCCTGCAGGCTAAGAGTATCACTTTTTGGTGGTTCAGGGATGACCCAGCCCCCAGTCCACAAACGTCTTCTTCCTCTTCCTCCACCCAACTCCCAGAGTCCTGCCCAGAGCCATAAATTGAGTAAGAGTTTCCGAAGCAAACACATGCAAACACCAAGTACACAAGGATGGCTGGCCTGGACTGACTTCCCCCCCAGGCGTGAGTCATTGACCAGGCAGACTGACCCAGGCCCGAAAGCTTCCAGGGAAGGTCAGGCATGGCTTCCAGGGTGAATTGTTAGGGCTGAACAGGAAGCAACTCTCCGTCCGTTAGCACAGAAGCTCAGCAAACTGGTAAGTTAGATTCTTTTAGAATCAGAGAACCTTCCTAAATCCTCAACCCCTCTTAACGCCAAGGTCTATAGAAACTCTCAGCAGCTCTCTTCTCTGCCTTCCCTCAAACAGAATCTAAACTGAAAGCTTCAAGGACAAGACTGGATTCTTCTTCAGTTTCCACACAGACCTGGTAACGCATGCATCACTTGGAATAGATCCTCAACCACATCAAAATAGTCATCGTACTCACAAGCAAGAGCTTGCATTACAACGTGACAAGAATACTGCTACATAAGAAATAATCCTCTCCTTTAATTGTTACAATAAAGCGGCCAGATAGCTATTATCACCCCATTTCATAAATTAGAAAATGAACCCAGACAGGCTGAATGATTTGCCAAGGCCATATTCTTAGAAAGTGACAGTGTCGTGAGTTCACACCCAGATCTGACTTCAAAGCATAAGAGCTTAACTCTCTGCTGTATGATTCAAAATGACCTTTCTTCAATAATACCCAGTGCAGTTCCCTCACTTTATAGATGAGCAGGGAGTATAGGACGACAGAGGGTGGAGGGTGTGGGCTCCAGGCCAGAGCACCTGGGTTCAAATTTCCAGTCTGCCATTTTCTCTGTGTAACCCTGAGCACGTTCCCCAAGCTTTCTGGGTTTCAGTTTCATCATCAGTGAAACAGGCATAATAAGAGTTACGACATAAGATTGTTATCAAGTGAAGTGGGTGAGACGATCCATCTTGGCTACAGTTAAAGCCCAGAGAGTTGAAAACACCCTGAGTGGAGGGCCATGGCCCCACCCCTGCACGCCCCAGGGGACCCCTTGCCTAGGACGCCTGTGCTTGGTTCCTTTATCTATTAAATAAACCGGTTGGAGAAGACAGCCTCTGAAGCCTCTTCCTCCCCTCTCTTTAAGGCCCTTAATCTGAAATAAGGCCCCAGGGGCTGAATCTTGGAAATGACCGAACACAGCTCCTGATGTGGCTGGGTCCTGCCGTGGTGGGGCATTCTTTTGGGTGAGACAGGTCTAAAGAAATGGTTGCATAATTACTTGTCTGTGAATCTTTTTATTTATTTTTTCTTTCAGAGACAGAATCTCACTCTGTTGCCCAGGCTGGCGTGCAGTGGTGTGATCATAACTCATGGGCTCATAACTCATAACTCAGCCTTGAACTCCTGGGCTCAAGTGATCCTCCCACCTCAGCCTCCTACAGTGCTGAGATGATAGGCGTGAGCCACCATACCCAGCCGGATTGTGAGTGTTTTATGCCAAGTATTTTCTGAGCACTTGCTTTATGCTAGACACTATGCTGTGTCCTGGGCTAAGTGCGTGGTGGATAAGGCAGAGATGGTCCCTGGCCTCAGGCCTCATTGTGATAACTGGTTTTGGGAGGAGACTATAACAGGGGGATCAAGGAGGGCCTCCCTGAGGAAAAGACTTTTAAGCTGAGATCTAAAGGATAAGTAGGAGTTGGCCTGGGCAGAGAGCTACATGGAGAACTGCATTACATACAGCCTTTAAAAGCCAATGTCCAGAGAGGAGGAGTGATTTGCCCCAGGTGATCAAAGAGATCTTTGTCAGAACTGCCCTTAGAATCCCATGGAACACTGCACTCTTAGAAGAAAGAGCCAAGTGCTTAACTGAGTGATCAATGTTAACATTTCCAGTAATGGGACCGACTGCCATTATGCCTTCTGATGTAAACCATGAAGAAAAACACATTGCTGCTGTGTTATTCCTGCCAGAAATGCAGGACCTAATCATGAAGAAATATCAGACATGGCCAAATGGAGGGACATTTCTGCAAAATATTTGCTTTGTATCCTTCAGACATTCTCAGGAACTTTCAGATTCAAGGAGACTAAGTGACAGTGCCACATGGGCATAATTGAGACTATTGGAAAAAATCCAATATGAACTGTTTATTAGATAATGGTGTTGTATCAATGTTACATTTCCAGCATTTGATCATTGTACTGTGGATAGGGAAGAAATGTCTTTGTTCTGGAAATACACAGTTAAGTACTTAGGGACAAAAGGTCATGATGTCCTCAACTTCCTCCCAAATGAGTCAGAAAAAAATGGAAAGAGTGCTCAAAGGTGGCAGGATGGTAAGGATTAGTAAATTTGGATGAAAGACACACGGTTCTTTGTATTATTTTAAACTCTTTTGTTAAGTTTGAAACTTTTTTTCAAAATAAAGAGAAGTAAATAAGTAAAGTAAGAAAGAGAAGCACCACGATGTCACCAGCCCAGTGTTGGTGGCCATGGCCAACAGCTCCCCACCCCACATGCACCCCAGGACCCCATGGGATAAGGCCTCACTGCCCTCTCTCTCATGGGGAAGAGAGTACCTCTTCTGTGTTGGGGACGTTGGCGATCTTTTTAGAGTGTGCAACGTGGCCCACGACGCCCATGTCCAGAGGGAAGACAATCTCCTGGTCCGGCATCACCAGGCAGTCCTCAAGGGCAGCGTCCTTGTGCACATTGAAGAGCCGGGTGGCCAGCTCCGCGATGCCGTTGCGGGTTCTGTACATGAACAGGCTCATGCGGTCCGCCTGCAGGAGGAAGCTCAGCTTCTTCATGACGTTGAAGACGCTTTTGTCGGTCTGTAAGTTCTCCTGAAAGTCCCGCAGGAGATCAAAAATGATTTCACTCTCCTCTACGCTGCTCAGGGAGTGGTAAGTGCTGAAGTCCACGGCTGCCTCCTTGGCCCCGAGAAGGTCTGAGATGACCTTGGCCCGGTAGTGGACGTTGTAGTACTGTTTGGCAAAGCCAATATTTGAGTCCAGAAACTTCTCTACCTCCTCTGCTGTAACCTCCCCCATGGCTGGGAATTCCACTGGCTACTGCTGTGGAGGGGCCAAGCCTGAGGCCTTCTGCGCGTGGTTTTGCCGTCTGCCGCAAGTGGAATGTGCCCCTCCAATCGGGACTTCTCTGGGTCTGGTCTGTAAATTGCACTGAGACAGCTGCATAGGAGCGAGAACGAGCTTGGGAGATTAAGTCATTAATATTTCTCAAGAACAAGGATTATGGGGATCAGTGTGTTTGAGATGCTGTTGGGCCCCAGCAGGGAGAAGGTGAGAATTCTCTTTTCACCGTGGTCTACTAAGAGCTCAGAAGAGATTTCTGCACGGAGCTAAAGCAGAGACTGCAAACCAACAGCCCAGGGACAACCCGTTACTTGCAGACATGTTTTCTCTGCCTTGTGTAGTAGTTTTCTCAAACATTGGACATACAAGCCTGACATTTACTGTTTTGGAGATTTGTTTAGCTTCTCTGCCCACATTCCTCCATGTCAGGAAGGGCTGGAGCTGAGGGACAGCTGCCCACCTGCCTCCCTGTCCCCCTGGTGCTCACCCCACCCTTCCGTCCCCTTCCCCGATGCTCCCAGTGGACCTTCCACTTGCACGGCCACTTGACCTGCTTCCCTCGGCTGCATCGTGGGTCTGGTACCTGTAGACTCGGATTTCACAGTCTCTGCACTAAAGTCTTTCCCAGCTTTAGATTTCAAGGAGACTTTCTCATTTTGGCATTCTAAGGGCTCTCCTGAAAACAACACACCTTTCATGCTTTTTCCTTTATTACAAAATACATGTTCGCTGTAGAAAATACACAAGGAAGACAATTAAAATCACCCATAATCTTGCTACTCAGAGGTACCCTCTAATTAACATTTTACTTTCTGTCCATTTTGTAGAAGCTTAACCTTAAAAATCTATTTCCTTTCAACCCATTTGATCATTCTCTTGGCACTTTTAATGTGATTTTTCTGGCTCCAGCCTGTACTTTCCTGGGTTGTCTGTCAGAAATGCACACGATGCTCCAGATGCTATCAACTCCAGTGAATCTTGAAATACCAGAATCCGCACTCCTGCACACTGGGAAGGTGAAAACTTAACTTTAGAACTTTAGTTTCTGTAAATGTATCTGCCAGAGCCTGGCATTGCTACATGGTAAACACTGTGGAATGCCTGATTATAGAGAGTTGCTGGCACTTTGACCTTAGTAAATCATCTCTGTAGGAAAGCAGATTACTTCCTTTATTGCAGAGTATAATGAGTGCTTGGGGCTGCACCCATCCACACTGTGTACAGAGCAGCCCCCTGGCCTGGCAGCCCATTCGGCAGCCCGAACCTCCCAAACACTCCCATCCTAACTGCCTGGAGCCCTCTGTCCCAGTGCACTTCCCCAGCTCTCCACACGCCATCGCCGCCTTCTTTTTAGTACTTTTTTCCTTTTGAAAAAATTTTAGTAGATTTAGGGAGTCCAAGTTGAATTCCATTACAAGTATATATTAGTATTATTTCATATTTAGTGGTGAGGTCTGGGCTTTTGGTGTACCCATCGCCCAGATAGTGTACCTTGTACCCCATAGCTGTACCTATTTTTTTCATCCCTCACCCACTCCCTCTCTCCCCTGCCACTGCCTTCTTGACCAGGTTCCAGTTCATGCTGGTCATCTGTAGTTATCTTATCCCAAGCAGCCCTCAACTGCCTCCTCCTCAGCTCCTGCCTGCCATAGCATCCTATTTATTTCCTTTTTTTTTTTTTAATAAAAAAAAGGGGTGGTGGGAGATTATGAGGAGGGGTGTTCAGTTGCCTTGTTTGTTTTTGTTGAGACAGAGCCTCACTCTGTCAAACTGGGAAGAGTGCAGTGATGCCATCGTAGCTCACTGCAACCTCCAACTCCTGGGCTCCAAGCCATCTTTCTGCCTCAGCCTCCCAGCATGCCAGGATTACAGGTGTGAGCCACCGCACCCAGCCTATTTCCTTTATTACATTTATTACTATCAGAAATTATCGTGTTTATTTTTTGTTTCCTTGTCCTATTGTCTGTCTTCCCACTATACTGTGAGCTTCTTGAGGGCAGGGACCTGTCAGGTGGCCTTGCAGGGCTGCCCGGCACATCCTTGGTGTTTAGTATTGTGATATTGTGAGATGTTTATTTCATCTTTGACTGTTTCCTGACATTCAACTTCTAAAATCCTTAGAATCCCCCAAGTGATGTATTTGTATGCTAATAATTGACTGGTGGCTGGCAGCCCCTAGCAGCTTCAGTCCTAGCCACAATTAGAGGTTTAGGACTTCTAGCCCACCCCCCAACCTGGGGGATTGAGAGGGGCTGAAGGTTGAGTTTATCACCAATGGCCAGTAGTTTGATCAATTATGCCTATATAACAAAGCCTCCATAAAAACTCAAAAGGACAGGGTTCAGGCAGCTTCTGGATAGCTGAATACTTGGAGGTTCCCTGAGCCTGGTGCACCCAGCGAGGGCATGGAAGCTCCGAGCCCCTTCCCCTGTACCTTGCCCTATCATCTCTTTAACTGTATCCTTTGTAATATCCTTTATAATAAACCAGTAAGTGTAAGTAAGTTTTCCTGAGTTCCTTGAGCCGCTCTAGCAAATTAATAGAACCCAAAGAGGGGGTCATGGGAAGCCCAACTTGAAACTGGTCAATGAGAAGTTCCAGAGGCCCAGACTTTCAGCTGGTATCTGAAGTGGGGGGGCAGTCTTGTAGGACTGAGTCCTCAACATGTGGGATCTGAGGCTATCTTCAGGTGAATAGTGTCAGAATTGAATTAGAGGATCCTGATGAGCCAGGCATGGTAGTGCACACCTGTAGTCCCAGCTACTTGGGAGGCTGAGGTGGGAGGATCAGCATGGGCAACATAGCAAGATCCCCATCTTAAAACAAGAAAATACCATAGCACTGGTATTCTCATGGAGTCTTCCATCCAAGTACTAACCAGACCTGACCCTGCTTAGCTTCCAAGGTCAGGAGAAATAAGGCAGGCACATGTAGAGTGATATGGCTGTAGACTTATTTTTTACTTTACAAAATATGAACATCTTTCAAAAGTATCTCCCATTCATTTTAATGACTGCAGAGCATCCCACCTTATGGAGGTACAGAATACCATAATGCCACCCTCCACAGTGGGATTTCTCAGCCTTGGCACTACTGACATTTTGAGTCCAGTAATTCTTTGTTGTGGGAGGCCTTTCCTTCCTGGCCTGCCAAACCCTGCCACCCCTGGGAAGCCATGGAAGAGAAGACAGTTTCCCTCACCCTGTCAGCTAGCCCTTAGAACTTCCAGAACAGCCTTGTTGGTCTCCACCCTCATTTTATACTTACCTTGGCTCACTCCCATATTTCACTGGTGCTTACCCTTCACCTAGAGTTAATGCCAATTCCTAATTGTGTCGCCACCTGTTGACTTAATGACTTTTTACAACTAGATATGTTTCCTGTTGGGTCTGTGTCCCTAGAGCTTGGCCAGTCTGTGAAGTTCTCTTTATTAATATTTTACCTTGAGGGTTTAACTTGGGTCCACAGATGAGCCAGCCAGGTAAAAGTTTGTCCTTATGTACATTTTAACCTTATATGCATTTTTCTAAAGCTCAGATTCTGAAAGGAATCTATAACTCACAAAGAGCTGGGAACTTTGGGGTCATCCTGAAAAGTCAGGTGAAATCAGGTCCTAAGTACATCCTTTTTGACAATAGCTGGAAAAAGGCAACAGGCAGGAGGGGACACTTAAGCACTAGAACCAGAGAGAGCTGAGTTTGAATCCTTTTCCTGCAATTTACAAACTTTGATTTGGGGCAAATTTCTGAATCTCCAGTCTTAATTTCCTCATTTGCAAATTGTAGGTAACAATGAAACTTTACAAAGCTGTTGTGGGGCATAGAGGTAGTCTATGTTTTGAACCTGGTTGATGGCCAGATCTCAATAAATGTAGCCATTAATAATGATAATGTAAGCTAAGTAAGCTAATGTAAGGCAGTGATGGTTGGTAAAAAGTAGAAGTAATACAAATATACCTATTTTCCTATTCTATTTAACCAAAACTTTATTATTTTTCTTTTTATAAAGTAATATTTCTTTGTGTTGTGGATAAAAGAAAATAGATAAACAAAAAGATCAATATAACAGTACCACCCAGAGAAATATTTTGATACATATCCTTCTCTTCCGATCATATAATTTAAAAAATGTAACTATGGTGGTGCAACACATATTTTGTCTGTTTAACAACATATGCAAACATCTTTTTTTCTTTCCACAGGTATTTATCTCAAAATATGTAAACATCTTTCTGAACCATTAAATATACTTTTACCACGTGATTTTTTTTTTTTTTTTGAGACAGAGGATCACCCTGTCACCCCGGCTACAGTGCAGTGATGTCATCACAGCTCACTATGACCTCAAACTCCTGGGCTCAAGTGATCCTCCTGCCTCAGCCTCCCAATTAGCTGGGACTACAGGCACATACCACCACATCTGGCTGATTTTTTCTATTTTTAGTAGAGACGGGGTCTCATTCTTGTTCAGGCTGGTCTCAAACTCCTGAGCTCAAGTGATCCTCCTGCTTTGGTCTACCAGAGTGCTAGGATTAGGGGTGTGAGCCACTGTGCCCGGCCTACCAGGTGATTTTTAATGGCCTCGTAGACTTCTAGTGGATCAGTGTACCTTAGTTTATTTAACATATTTCCAAGTGTTGGTTATTTAGATTGTCTCTAATTTTTTAAGTGAACATTGTATAGTTAAATCTTTGCACATTTGCTTGATTATTTTCTTATTTTCTTAATCAATAACTTGACC
Source organism: Cheirogaleus medius (assembly GCA_008086735.1). Lineage (NCBI taxonomy): Eukaryota > Metazoa > Chordata > Mammalia > Primates > Cheirogaleidae > Cheirogaleus > Cheirogaleus medius. Next base: position 1,363,575 of record VBSM01003214.1, read on the forward strand.
AGAAAGGTAGAACAAGGTCACTATTAATCCTTTAAGATGTTGTCCTGGCTATCCAGAAATCTGAGTTTAAATAAAGAAATCATGGGAAAGTCGATATTTTAATGCAGAGATAATGTTTCGTTTTGAAAGACCATCGCCCACAGCTCTCAGCCCACGGCTCTGAAAGAGCAGACTTGGGATGCTGGGGCGCATCCCTGTGAAACATCAAATAACAGCTCACTTTCTGTATTTAAATATTTGTAATGAGTGATTTGTGCTCCTTCACCCTGGGTGTAAGAGTCACATTACTTTTCTTTCTCCAAATCAAATTTTAAATGCTCCAAGCCCCAACCCCGTGGTGCTGGCAGGATATTCAACTCCAGTAATTATTGTAACTGATGCCCACCCCAGGGTCATGTGAAAGCCTGGTGGGCTAACTTAGTCCAAACTCATAAAATCCCTCTAACCTTCAGTCTGCTTTGCCACCAGAAATGTGCCCCTCATCCAAGCTAGTATGGCCCTGGAAAGGCTAGCAGTTGGGCTCTTAGCCAGGGATTGGGATCTGTACGGCTAGGGCCTCCTACCCCCAGGCTCCAGCCTCCCTGGAGCACCAACAGCCACCCTTGTAGGAGACCCTCCCACCCCTCCAGGGCAGGGAGAGCCCCAGAATCTTGCAAAGCCCAGTCCCATCTCAATCGTGGGAGAGGCTCTCAAAATTCTCCCTTCTCCCTGACCATGTGGCCTTCCATTCTCTCCCCCTCTGGAACAATTCAGCCTAATTTCTCTGCAAGGCCAAAAGCAGAGTTGCTTTCTTGAGCCTGAGAATAGTTGCTCTCTGCCCTTCCAGGCAGTGATCACAAAGTGATCCTAAAGGCCCAAGCCCCTCTAAGGACTGGGGGAGGGGGCAGAGGAAACACTTCTGTAATCATTCAAAGCACTATTTGTAATATTGAAAGAATAAAAACAACATAAATGTCCATCAATGCTTAAATAAACAATGATGTATCCAAACAGTGGAATACGGCCGGGCGCGGTGGCTCACGCCTGTAATCCTAGCTCTCTGGGAGGCCG
>VBSM01003214.1:1374448-1390549 GCA_008086735.1 Cheirogaleus medius
AAAAAAAAAAAAAAAATGTTCAGCAGTTACCCTTGGGCTTATAAGGTACATCTTTAACTACTCAGAGCAAACATTTAAATAATATTATATTGGCCAGGCACTGTGGGTGGCTCATGCCTATAATCCTAGCACTCTGGGAGGCTGAGACAGGAGGATCGCTTGAGCCCAAGAGTTTGAGGCTGCAGTGAGCCATGATGATGCCACTACACTCTAGCTGGGGCAACAGAGTGAGACTCTGTCTCAAAAAATAAATAAATAAAAATAATAATAATATTGTATCATTTCACATCTAGTGTGAGGCCTTACAATTCCCAATATCCCCCCATTCTTTGTTCTATTATTGTCATACATTTATTTTGCATGTACTATAAATAAAACACTTTTTTTTTAACAAAATGCATTTCTGTTTTTAGTTAGACAGTTATCTTTTAGAACAAGTAAAGATTTTTTAAAAGATTGAAAAAATGAATTGTATTTTACTTTCATTTGTTCCATTTCTTTCTTTATTTCTTTGCTGTGTAGACCTGAGTTGCTGTTTGGCATAATCTTTTTTTTTGTCTTCTTTTTTCCTCCTATTGGAATATGTTTGGTATGTTCTTTTTTGCTTAAAGAAACTTCCTGAAACTAATTACTCTGTCTCTTTCTGTGTGTCTGTGTGTGTGTGTGTGTGTGTGTGTAGTGCTGGTCTACTAGCAATAAATCCTCTCAGTGTTTATCTGAGAAAGAAAGTTTTTAATTTCTTTTTCATTTTTTTTTTTTATTTTTTAAATGTCCATCCATTCATCAGTGGGTGGACACTTGAGTTGTTTCCACTTTTTTTTTGTTTTTAGTAGAGATGGGGTCATCTCGCTCTTGCTCTGGCTGGTCTCGAACTCCTGAGCTCAAGCGATCCTCCCGCCTCCTGCCTCGGCCTCCCTGAGTGCTAGGCTTACAGGCGTAAGCCATCATGCCCAGCCACTATTTGACTCTTTCTTGAAGTTTCCATTTCTCTGTTGTACTTTCTAGTATTAGTTTTTATCTTTTTTATTCCCAAATGGTAGCCATAGAGGGCAAAATTTGGATTTGGTTCGTTTTTTCTTATGCCTCTTTTGCATATCTTAGGTTTGGAAAAGCCTTTTGACCCAGAAATCACCAAGAGCTGCTCCAAAATAGGACGTAAGTGCGCTCAAGCTAGCTCTAGAAAGCAGGAAGTGAGAAGAGAGTTACAGATTGGTTGCTTCGAGGAATGAAGAGCTACTGTGTGTATCCGCCAATCTGATTGACTTTCTCAGGGTCAGTGGTCATCTTAATCTATTTTTTTTTTCTTTATCTACTTTGCAAAGCCATCAAAATAACTATTATTTTACTCTTGTTCAACTTAAACAAAACAAATGTGGGTTACTTTTATGTATCTCATGTTCTTGAGTAGGTCGTGGGTCCTGGGTTGTGGCACCTCTATAATGTTAGCTTTATAGAACCTCGCTCGCAAGGGCCCGTTTTTCTGTCAGTTCCAAAACAGGAAACTTCCTGAATCCTTCATCTAATATATTTTATGTCTATCTGGCCAAAGTCCCCAATTTGTTGATTTTTTCTTTCATTCATTCCAATGTTTTATAAGCCTGCTATCTCAGAGTTACTGTATTACATCTAGTGATGGTTACACTGATGGACAAGGAGCTGGAGAGACTCCTACTTAATTAATACAAGAGTGTGGTTAGTACCATAATGGAGGTACAAAATGCCATGGGACACAGAGGGTGTAGTGTTTCATCTGGGCTAAGGGAGACTGGTTAGAGCTTTGTAGAAAAAGTAGTATTTTAACTGGGTTTTAAAAAATTATTAAGGACCAGATGTGGTGGCTCACACCTGTAACCCTAGCACTTTGGGTGGCTGAAACCGGAGGATCACTTGAGGCCAGGAGTCCTGAGACCAGCCTGAGCAGCATAGGGAGACCTTGTCTCTACAGAATATAGAAAAATTAGCTGGGTGTGGTGGCACCTGCCTGTAGTCTTAGCTGCTTGGGAGGCTGAGGCAGGATTCTTGAGCCCAGGAGTTTGAGGTTGCAGTGAGCGTTGATAATGCCACTGTACCACTGCACTCTAGCTCCGGCAACAGAGTGAGACCACATCTCCAAAAAAAGGTTGGGGTGGGGGGATCTTAACAGGGAGAGAGGTGGATGGCCATTCTGAGCTCTGAGCGAAGCAAAAAAAAAAAACAAAAACCAACAAACATCTGTGCAAAGGCACTAATTTGTGAATTATCTGGTAAACAATTTACACTCTACTCCTTTGAGAACCTGGTTCTTTTTCTTGTTCTTTTACTCCTGTTATAAGACTTATTTTTGTTTTTGTCCCTTGTCTCTTTTTGATTACTTTAACCTCCTTTGTTTTTCCTATAGTTCCTAGTGGTAGTTCTTAGGGTGTTAGTTCTAAAGTTTAGGAAGCAGAAGTGTAGGTCCACCTGTATATCCTCCAAGGGAGGTGCAGGGCAACATTATTTCTCTATTCAGCCTGAATTTTCAGAATGTATACTTAGAATAGAAAACTTTCTTTGCATGAATGTGGGCCCCGCCCATAGGGCAGATTACTCCATACTAGAACACAATGGAATAGACTAAAACTTTCTACAACCTTCTGATGACACTTGCCCCATCAGCCGTCCCCATGCTCTTGACATTTGTTAAGCTTCCATACCCTTTTATCAGCTTCTCTCTCCTCTTCCCTGCCAAGCAAGGGAGCTCTATTCAAAGACGCAAATGCATTCTGCCCTAGTTTCTTTTTATTGCCAAAAACATTTATCTATACTCTTTGCCTACTTTTTCTTCTTTATTTTTATCCTCAACGTTTAGTGTTTTGTTTAAAAAGGGACCGAAAAAAATAGATAAATAAATGGACCATCTTCTTCCTTGTTTCAGGGACTGGTTGGTAGGGGTTGAAAAACTTGGGAAGAAGACCACTGGTAGCATATGGAAAGGATATAGGTTGCCCTGGTATGTTTTCTGTAGGAAAAACTGCAGAGGGAACCAGCAGATATGGAGAAGAATCCTTAATGGTTTATACTCTTGGAAAGTCCTGTATCTAGCCCATTATTTGCTTTGATTTAGCTGTTTATGGACTGGTTTTGATCTTTTTGTTTCCTGACCAAGACAAATAAGGCTCAATTAAGGAAAATGGATATAAGATACCTACCCCCAAACTGAATTCCTCTTAACACTCATGAGTGACAAGTAGAACTGTTAGTATATGTGAGCACTGAGAATTACTTTATTGGTTAACACTGGTATTTTCTTTGGGGTAGGAAGCTGAGCCATCTATCTCCAGAAATGTCTTCGGAAAGTGAAGAGCAACATGACCTTTCACCCAGGGACTCTGCTGAAGGAAGTGATAGTCCTTCATCTGGGATCCATCTGGAGCCTCAAAAGGAATCAAGTACTGACTTAAAACAATTTGAAACCAATGATCAATGCAGACCTTATTCTAGGATCCATATAGAGCCTCAAGAGAAAGAAAATACTAACTTCAAGGAGTTTGTCATCACAAAGCTGCAGAAGAAATGCCAGTGCAGCCCAACCAAAGCCAAAAATATAATTTTTGGTTTCTTTCCTGTTTTGCAGTGGCTCCCAAAATACAATCTAAAGAAAAATATTATAGGAGATTTGATGTCTGGCTTGATTGTGGGCATCTTATTGGTACCCCAGTCCATTGCTTATTCCCTGTTAGCTGGCCAAGAACCTATCTATGGTCTGTACACATCTTTTTTTGCTAGCATCATTTATTTCCTATTGGGTACCTCCCGTCACATCTCTGTGGGCATTTTTGGAGTACTGTGCCTTATGATTGGTGAGGTCGTTGACCGCGAAGTACACAAAGCTGGCTATGACACTGCCCGTATTGCTCCTCCTTTAGGAGTGTTTTCAAATGGGAGCACATTGTTAAATCAGACATCAGATATGATATGTGACAAAAGTTGCTATGCAATTAGAGTCGGCACCACTGTAACCTTTATGGCTGGAATTTATCAGGTAAGAAACAATGGAATAATTGGTTGTTTCTGGAACAGTAATCACTATGCATGAAATCTCCTATCTGTAAGGGATCTTAGGGATCATAGTAATTAAAGCTATTGTTTATTGAGTGCTCAGGAATACATGAAGGGTAAGCCAAAATTTAAACCCTGATCTGACTCCAAAGGTAGGATAAGGCTGGTTCTCTGAACCTCAGACCACTTAGTACAACTCCTTAATTTTACATGTCAGAAAACCTTGGCTTTGCTTGAGATTATTTGTGGTTGGTTATTGGCAGAGTTGGCAAGAGGATAACATAATGGGAGTTGGGAGAGGAGGAATGCAGGAGTTTTTAAAATTATAAATGCCCTCTACCTTCATTTAGAATCACTGCTTTAATGAGTGACTCTCACTAAAGATAGTAGTTCTCTTGGATTATTGGGGAGGGAGGGAAAACATTGAGGACCACAATGTTATATTATCAGCAAGGAGAAAGGATTAAAAATGAAATTTTTGTTGGGTCTTTTATAGAACCCACTAATCTGCCATTATCATTTATGCCTCTGCCGTTTGGTATCCAAGAGTCAATGCCAGCATTAAACTACTTTTCTATCACAGGCGTTTGGAACCAGCAAGGGAAGGAGAAGAGAAGCTCACATTATTTGGTGTTTGGATGAGATGGGGAGGGAGAGCGAAGTTGATATAGATGAGTTGTACTTCTCAGAGTCTGTTTTTGCTTTTTTGTTAGTATTCCTCACCAAGAAGGAGGAAGGTATAATAGCATTCTCAGAAATTATTGGGAAGAGGAAAAAATAAAGAAAAAAGTTGTGTCTTTGAGAATGTAGAATTGTTATTAATATGGGAGGTGGTATGGCATAAGCACATTTATACTGGATGTGAACAGTATGAGGTTAGATTAAAGAGAGTTCTATTCTGAATGACATTTTTGTTAGAAGAAAAAAAAAGCCTAAGAATCAAAATCAAATGAGAGAATATAAGTGCATGACAATCAAATAAAAGAAAAAGCTAAAAAATACAAAAAGGAGAAAAAGATAAAGACAAAAGTAAAAAAAAGAAATAAGGGAGTTCAATAATTTTTAAAGTGTGATTCTATTTTGATGTGAATCTAATTTTTTGTTTTTCTAGTTAAAACTTCATTCTTAGAGTAATGATTTGTAATTTAAAGAAAATACAGTTTCTTAATTAGAAGAATTTTTCCAATTTGTAGTTTTCTTCTGGATCCCTGAGAACTTTTTTCTTTTTGAAAAATGTCTGAATATTATTTAAGGTATGAGAAGGTAGAAATCCTAAGTTCCTGTCTCGCCTGGGCTAGCAAGTAACAGTGTGACCTTGGGCGAGTTGCTTAGCCCTTTAAGCATCAGTTTCCTTTCTTTGTTAATTGAGAAGATTGATGTATGATTGTGTTTGTTCTAGTTCTGACATTCTATGATGCTCTGATGGTATGTCTCCATGCAGGAAACGTCAGGGTAATATGAAATTTAGAAGTCCTTTTCCATTTATATTTAACATTTGTATATCCTTCCTTCCAGGTAGCAATGGGCTTCTTTCAAGTGGGCTTTGTTTCTGTCTACCTCTCAGATGCCTTACTGAGTGGATTTGTCACTGGTGCCTCCTTCACTATTCTTACGTCTCAGGCCAAGTATCTCCTTGGGCTCAGCCTTCCTCGGAGTAATGGCGTGGGCTCACTCATCACTACCTGGATACATATCTTCAAAAACATCCATAAGACCAATCTCTGTGATCTCATCACCAGCCTCTTATGCCTTTTGGTACTTTTGCCAACCAAAGAACTCAATGAGCACTTCAAGTCCAAGCTTAAGGCACCGATTCCTACAGAACTGATTGTCGTTGTGGCAGCCACATTAGCCTCTCATTTTGGAAAACTAAATGAGAATTATAATTCCAGTATTTCTGGACATATTCCCACTGGGTTTATGCCACCCAAAGCACCAGACTGGAAACTAATTCCTAATGTCGCTGTAGATGCAATAGCTATTTCTGTCATTGGTTTTGCCATCACTGTATCACTTTCAGAGATGTTTGCCAAGAAACATGGTTATACAGTCAGAGCGAATCAGGAAATGTATGCGATTGGCTTTTGCAATATCATCCCTTCCTTCTTCCACTGTTTTACTACTAGCGCAGCTCTTGCAAAGACACTGGTCAAAGAATCAACAGGCTGTCAAACTCAGCTTTCCGGTGTGGTGACAGCCCTGGTTCTTTTATTGGTCCTCCTGGTAATAGCTCCTTTATTCTATTCCCTTCAGAAAAGTGTCCTTGGTGTGATCACGATTGTAAATCTCAGGGGAGCCCTTCGTAAGTTTCGGGATCTGCCTAAGATGTGGAGGGTTAGCAGAATGGATACGGTTATCTGGTTTGTTACCATGCTGTCCTCTGCACTGCTAAGTACCGAATTAGGCCTGCTGGTTGGGGTTTGTTTTTCTATGTTTTGTGTCATCCTCCGCACTCAGAAGCCAAAGAATTCATTGCTCGGCTTGGTGGAAGAATCCGAAATCTTTGAATCTACATCTGCTTACAAGAACCTTGAGACTAAGCAAGGCATCAAGATTTTCCGCTTTGTAGCCCCTCTCTACTACATAAACAAGGAATGCTTTAAATCTGCTTTATACAAAAAAACTGTCAACCCTGTTTTAGTAAAGACAGCTCAGAAAAAGGCAGCAAAGAGAAAGATAAAGGAGGAAACGGTGACTCTCAGTGGACTCCAGGATGAAGTTTCAGTGCAACTCTCCCATGACCCCTTGGAGCTGCATACTATAGTGATCGATTGCAGTGCAATACAGTTTTTAGATACAGCAGGGATCCATACACTGAAAGAAGTTCGCAGAGATTATAAAGCCATCGGAATCCAGGTCCTGCTGGCTCAATGTAATCCCTCTGTGAGAGATTCCCTGACCAGGGGAGAATATTGCAGAAAGGAAGAAGAAAACCTTCTCTTCTATAGTGTGTACGAGGCGATGGCTTTTGCAGAAATATCTCAAAATCAGAAAGGAATATGTGTTCCTAATGGTCTGAGTCTTTCTAGTGATTGAGAAAGTAGAAGGAAGAATAATGTTTAGCTAATAGGTTAAAATTTCAAGTGTACAACATTTTCAACTTCCACTTGCACGCCTGAAATTGTAACCTGTTGGCTAGATGTTATTCTTCCTTTGAAGCGAATGGCCTTTGCATATACCCAAATGCAACAGAACTTATAGTCGGAAAGAATAAAAAAGAAGAAAATACTGTGGTTTCAAGCTTTCTTGCAAATATGAAGTATTCAACTGTAGAGTAAGCTCCAAAACTTAATTACCATCCTGATTTAGGGGGCTATACATTTGGACTCTTCCTTCTTAAAGAAGTGAAGTTGGGATTTGCATTAGAAGTGCTTCCTTACATGACTTTGTGGATAGGGAGGGAAAGGAGGCAGGGAAAGAGTATTGTACCTGCTCTTGTGCTCGCAGGCCAAGAGGCTTCTGGAGCACAAGTCATAACTAGCCAAATTCGTTCGTTCTTGTGCTTCTCTGTTCCCAGTCTTTGCTGACCAGATGGCAGTAAGATCTCTGGCTGTTAGTAGGAAAGCACCATTCCTTTCCTTAAGGCAGGGAACTATGGGCACAGTCTCATCAGGAGTCTAATGGCTGGACAGGTTTTTAACATCCTGACAGCAGCCTGACATTGAACAGAACACCTTTTGTAATACATTTGAAATTTCTAGTCATATGTTTTTGTTTAGGTTAAGTAGGTAATCAAAGAGCTCTTCAATATCAGAAAAAACAATGGGGGTCTTCCCTTGTCTTTTCTGTGATCTCTGTTCTTGCTTCTGGGAATTTCTCTACCATTAAGCTCTATTTTAGTTACCCTAGTGTGTTTCCCGTGGCATCTGTCCTAAATTGGTATTTTTGATTATCAGTGACAATCTTGCCAGTCAGCAATTTTCCTACAGCATTTTAAATGAGCTTGAGGCAAACTGTCAAGGACAGATTGCAAAAAGGAACAGTTGACGGTTTCCCTTAAGAATTGTTTTACTTTGCAGTGAATTCGGGTTTTTCCCCTCCCCATGGCATTTTAGCATGGGGTCTGCTGGGGATTGGCCTTAGAAGCTGCTTTCTCAAATAGAAGCTGCTGTTCATCTTTACCCTGCAAGAAAAATTCATTGGAACCAATGGAAAAGCATGCACAGAAGTGATAGAGTGCTTCCAAAAGGATATCAATAATTAATTTGTAGATGTTTTAGTGAAAACAAAGCTGATGCTTACTGCCATGCATCCTGTTGATGTACAATAAATACTGATGATAGTGACAGATTTTAACTTTTTAAGTCACCTAAAATTATTATGCAAGAGGATTTAGAAGTATCACATTCATAAAACCTAATTTGTATGGGTATATTATTTATGATAGCTGACCTTAGGTTTTGAATTGAGGAATAGTTTCTTTTGAAAAGCAAGAATATCTGACATGGAAAGCTTGCAGTTCTGTATTTGGACCTTGACAGGTGGGGAAGAAAGCACAGGTTCTCCAAAGTTAGGAATAGGGGACTAATTTATGAAACATTGAGCCAAGTCTTTTTTTTTTTTTTTTTTGAGACAGGGTCTCACTCTGTCACTCTGGCTAGAGTGCAGTGGCATCATCATAGCTCATTGCAACCTCACACTCCTGGGCTCAAGCGATCCTCCTCCCTCAGCCTCAGCTGGGACTACAGGTGCACACCACCATACCCAGCTAATTTTAGTAGAGGCTGGGTCTCAGTCTTGCTCAGGCTGGAGCCAAGTCTTTTAAAATGAACAAAATAATAATTGCAAAAGTGCAAAATCATTTTTAACCTGTTCCTATATTCTAAACAATTTTAAATATTTATGAGGAGCAAACCCTATGTGTAGGGATCTATGGGAGTAGGATGCTTTTAAACATATTAAATATGTACATGTTTAATATGTATATTTAAAATATGTATATATATTGTATCTACATCTATATATAGATATATGTAATTTTTTCTTGTTGGCTCCCTAAACTGCCAGTGTGGCTTTTCTATTGGTAGAGCTCTCCCATTTGTTTACATGGAAAATACCTTTCCATTATCACAACAAAGCAGTTTCTCAGTAGAAAATCTGGATTTCTGTCTTTTTTGTGATTGGCATTATGATTAAATGTAACAGTATCTTGAATTTTTACATCCTTTTAGAACTTAGGTCTAGAATTTCAGAAATGTTAACTGCTGCTTATATTTGTGCTTTTTTGTTTGTTTGTTTTTAGCCAGTATTTGCCCCTTCTATCCAGCCTTATGACTAATAATAACAAAATCACAGTATCTTGGTCAGTCATTTGTTTTTAATCCTTCTTGCCCTTCTTTCAAGCAAGGTTTGAGTTGAGACTATTATAAATATCTAATACCCTGAGACAGAGTAGTAAGTACATGTTTAAGACAACATTATAATTCAGCCAACACCAGCACAGCAAACAAATTTCAGTCTAGTTAAAGAATTTGGAAAATCCCTGTAGAAGGATGGAGTAACAGGTTTGGACCTTTACCTGACACTTCTGTCCATATGTGAATTTAAACAACTCTGGAACTTTTTTAGTACGTATTTAGCAAATTCTTGAATTATGTTTTGGGTTTTACTTGTCCCACCCAAACGAGATTCTTTCAGTAGCCATTTGTAAAAACATTTGCGATTTCATTAGAATTTACATTTCATCATCTTTGCTTAGAGTGAGGTTGCCTGTACTTGCACATTGTTAAATTTTTTTGATTGCTGATATTGAAAGTAATCAAACCTGGAACCAAAGCCTAATTTACCACAAAAACTCATGTTTTCATTTGCTTTCTTGACCAAAGGCTTGAACTTAAGTTCATTAGGTGATATTTTAAATGCTATATTGATACAAAAATATCTTCTTACTCTAAATTTTAGAGTGTAAATGAAGCATTTTCTCAGTGCTTATTGACAAATATACAAAATTCTGAAGATCTTACAGTGGTTAATTGAAATATGGTATGTATACTTTATTTATTTATTTTTGAGACAGAGTCTCGCTCTGTCACCTGGGCTAGAGTGCAGTGACATCATCATAGCTCCCTGCAACCTCCTGGGCTCAAATGGTCCTCCTGCCTCAGCCTCCTGAGTAGCTGGGACTACAGGTGCCCACCACCATGCCCAGCTGATTTTTCTATTTTTTGTAGAGATGGAGTCTTACTCTTGCTCAGGCTGGTCTCCAACTCCTGACAATCCTTACACCTCAGGCTCCCGTGTGTATACTCTTGATGGCTAAAACTTTACAACCTTATTTGTTTTTAAATTTGTTACAACCAGGGTAGTGGAATGTGCCAATGCACAGGAAAACCTTTTAGAGGAGTGAAGGAAATAGACCTTTGAAAAGACTATATCTGACCAGTGGAGGGGGAAAGGAAGGGACCCAGTTGAATAGGATCCAATCCAGGCGCTGACAGTAGTAGGGCGATTGGGATTAGGAACCACACCTCTGAGAACAAGGTCAGAATTGGATTCTCTTTGTAGAAGGGGAGAGTCACAGATTCACCAAAGCTGAGAAAGCTGAGGAGCGCATGGTAGTCAGTTGTGGCAAAAGATTGGGTTGACCTTTTCTGGAACATTGTGTCTTCCATCTAAACTGAGTGACTGAGCCAGGCACGGTGGTACGCCTGTAGTCCCAGCTACTTCAGAGGTCCTGGTGGGAAGATCACTTGAGCCCAGGAGTTTGAGCCCAGCCTGGGCAACACAGTGAGACCCCTTCTCTAAAAAAGAATTTTTAAAAGAATCTAAGTCTAAACTGAGTGACTACAGTACTATCTGTGCCTCTGGTGGTAATAAAACTGACAGATGTCTAATTGATTTTTTTTTTTAAGTAGGACCAAAGGAAAACAAGGTGAGGTTTAGATAGTCTGACTTAGGTTTTAAGCAATAATAGACATTGAATTCAAAATTTGTTGTTAAATTTACATATGGTAAATGGTGAACTTTAAAAATGTATCAGGGTGTTAGATGAGTTCTTTAGGCTATTCTAATGCTAATGACTACATTTTAATAAGAAGAGTGATTCTTTGCAGGAGGATTCTCTTAGTAATTTGTCATTTAAGAACAGCTGTCAGGGTTTGCCCTGATCTTAATATAAAAAAGTAAGAAACAGGCTGCAGTGCATTTCTTGGGAACTTAAATTGAAATTATAATGATAAGCTTGAGCTCTGTGATCCTTATTAATGTTCTTAATGGATTGTTTTCCTCCATATAGCGTGACAGATAATGGGTCATAGGTTCTCTTTGCATCAGTGTAGACATTACCTCACATACTTATGAGGACCTGTCCAGGAATCTAGGATCCCCAGGCAGGTGCTGGGACTATGGTACTAAACCCAGTAGATAGGCTGTTAGTAACTCTGAGTGAGCACACTGGGGCACTTAGGGAGGGGCTTTGTGGAGAATGTTGAATTGAACCTTGACTGCAGTCTGAGCAGGAGGCAGTGATGCTTCTGGTCTGTCCAGGGAAAAATTCCACAGTGAAATGGTAAAAATCCAACTGATGGGATTTAGACTTTGCTTAATTTTTCTGTTCCTTAGTGTTTCTTTCCCCAACCCCCCACCAATGTTTTCTTTACCTATTCTAGTGATGCCTTATTTGAAACTAAAAGAATGAAGTTGGATCTAGAAAGCTGTTAGGCTCTGAACTTTTTTTGTATAAAGATTTTAGATAATCCTGAATGGAATCATTAATTTGGGTGCTAATTACAAGAATGAAAATTATAATGGAACAGGACAGATAACACACCAGCCGGTTTGCTAATTATAGCCTATGCATTAAAATAAAATGCTATTGAAATATTATATGTTAGAGGTAAATTCTTAAGTTTTTTTTTAATTAGTCATTTATAAAGATGCAGAATTTAGATGTGGGAGTGGGGGAGATTTATTTTTATAAGGTAATTTTTATCCTAATAAGGACTTTAAAATAAAAAGTACAACTGAAATGTTAAAGTAAAATGTTAAATACAGTTAGAAAGTAAAATAAGCATTATACTAAATAGTGGATTTTGGGGGGTATTTTATTTCTTATCCTAATTCTGAAAACTGGAATAATGAAGGACACTAAATGCCTTTATTGGAGATACTATGTTTGTAAACCTACAGATAAGCAGCCTAAGCTAGAAAGGTCTTTTAACTGAAGCTTTAATAAACTCTTTTGGAGAGGTTTTCTTCCCTTACCCCATACTCTATCCCTAAAATAATAAGATACTTGGAATCTATTTTCAATGCAAATTAGTGGAGAAATTATGGTTTGAGTCCTGATGCTGCTATGGCTTCTTTTTATCATAAATGAGTGCTTGTGAACATACTAATCTATATATAATATGTTACCTTGCTTTGGGGTCTCCTTTGCAACTTCGTATACAAATCAAGACAATATCAGGGTGACGAGTGAATGAATTTATATTCTCAGTCTTGTCTATTCACCAAAAATGTATATTGCCTTTTTAAAAATTATTCAAGTCTCATGACTTTTAGGAACATATTTTATACTGTATTTTTAAATTAAAGCAAGTGCCTTGATGTTATTTCATGTAAATCATTGTTTAACTCTCTTACGAGATGAGGATGAGTTATGGATGGATTGCAACCTATTGGAGGGAAGGGGGAGTTGGTTAATAGCAGATCCTTTTCTGGAATGATATAATTGTGCTGTTTATTACATAAGATCCTGTATGTGTGTTCAGATCTAGAGGTGTCATTTCTTTTGTCTGCTAATAAATTGTTACTCTAATAAAATATTACTCTGTATCTACATTATTTAAGTGCAAGGGCACTTCTGACTAAAACATTCCTAGGTACCAATGAGTTTTAAAATATCCTCTCTTTACACGAGGAGAGTGATTCAGTCATGAATTTTTCCTAACTATAACAAAAGGATCTATCCTCAAAGGCATAAAGCATTAAAAAATCCAATTCTTTTCTTTTTGCTTTGTGGTCTTAAGTGAGTCAGTTAATCTTTCAGGGACTCCATCTTTGCACCAGTGATGAGAGGATGACTAGATTCCTTGAGGACCCATCCAGTTCTCACATTACATGGCTCCTATACCGTATTAGAATCAGAAAACCCAGTTCTGGCTCATGTTTTACTACTGTCCTAACTCTGAATTTGGGCAAGTGACCTTTGAGCCACACTTTCCCCGTCAGTAAATAGCAGCTAACGCCTTATGATGACTAAGAGAGAACTGAGAGTGGAATTCCTAACGGCAACACAGCGCTTTGTAGGGAATAACGGTAGCACTCCCCTTATACCAGCCATGAAGCCTCTCCTGGAATGTCCTCCCCTTTATGCCTTCCTCAGCTTGGGAACAAGTGAGTGTGGGTACAGGTAAGGACAGTTCTCTTGCAGTAACCCTGCATGTTCTGCCCCCAACCTCATTCTGCCCCCACCCCACGGAGTGGAGGAGGTGGACTGAATAGACAAAGGGCCCTTCCAGTGTTACCATCCTGTCTGCGAACGGGACCTAGGATCCAGAGCCCTGTGAGGGACACTCACAGTCATTCTCTAGCATCTCCGTCAGCCACCTTGCCCTGTCAGTGCTGTCCTTGGCCTCTTCTTTCCTCACTTAGCACCGCTGCTCAAGTTCTTTATTTTCAGATCAAGTTATTTTTAGGTTAGTTGTATGAACAAGTCCCACATCCTATGTCTCTTCCTTCTTTCCTTGTCTTCCCTGTCAATCTCTACCACATCAGAAAAATTACGAGTGACTGCTCCAAAGGTTTTAGTTGGCTAAACTGTCTCCCTAGGTAGTCCCCCTGTGCCCTCTGGTGGCCAGAATATGCTACCACATTTCACTGTAAAGAACAGAATTACTAAAAGGTTGGTTCATGGATCCCTCGTATCTTGGAACACCTTGCAAGTATGAGCCCTTTCGAGATAACTACATCCACATCTATGGCTTCAATCACCTTGCTATCTGTGTGCTAGTAGCAGCCAAAACACATTTCTAGCTTGACCTTTCTAGAACTCCAACCAATGTTATCTGTATATAAATCTCCAGAGCTGTTATCAGACAGCTCTGCCTGGGTGCCCAGAGACATCTCACATGCAGCATGTCCACCAAACAAACTCGTCTTCCCTTCCCCTGCTAAACTATCTTGATCATGGCATGACCCAGTCACTTAAGCCAGAAACCTAGGATTTCTTGAATCTTCCTCTTCAATTCTTACACCAAATATATGTCTCTCCAATTCAGTATCTTTCTTGCCCTCAGTGTTAATTATTTCTCTTCAGGACTACGCCACAGCCTAACTAGTTTATCTGCTTTCCTACAATCCAGCTTCCATACTAGTTATAAATTATTTCGCTAAAAAAAATTATATATTTTTTACATAGAGTCTCTCTCTGTTGCCCTGGCTAGGGTGCAGTGGCATCAATCATAGCTCACAGCAACCTCAAACTCCTGGGCTCCAGCGATCCTCCTGCCTCAGCCTCCTGAGTAGCTGGGACTACAGGCCCGCGCCACCATTCCTGGCTAATTTTTCTGTTTATTTTTGTAAAGATACGGGTCTCACTGTTGCTCAGGCTGGTCTCAAACTCATGACTTCAAGTGATCCTCCAACTTTGGCCTCCTAGAGTGCTAAGATTAGAAGTGCAAGCCACCACACCTGGCTAACTAAAAAAATTTGTCCCTCACTACTTCTTACTAGTGGTTCTCCAGTGTTTGTTTTCAGGATAAGTTCAAAATTAATGGTCTAGCCTGCATGGCCTTAAAAACTCCGGCCTCACATTTCTAGCCTAATGTCTGCCACACATCCTTTGCTTGACATACCAACAACTGACCTTAGGTGGTCCCAAATGGGCCATTTTAAAAAAACACCCCAGGCCTTTATATATGCTCTTCTGCCAGGAGTTGCCTCCCAGCCCCATCTAACTCCATACTCTTCTGTCCAGATACTTACCAAATGCACTTTGCTCTTAGCAACATTTCCTGCTGAATTCCTCTTTCCTCATTCAGGGGTTCCTTTGGGCTCCACCTCTGTACTCCTGTATAATCTCATTCCCTCATCTATCTTCTCTACTAACTGAGCTTCTTGACAGTAGGGCTCTGTACTTCACCCTTAGAGCTCCTATGGCCAGTGGTAAATTATTATTGCAAACATGGATATGTTTGGTGGATAATTATTTCTCTAACACCAGTTCATTTCCAGAGAATGTCTATTTGTCCAGAGTAAATTAGATGGCCTATGGTTATCAATAGATTGGAAAAAAGTCTCTAAGTGAAGAGATTAGGTGGTCCCAGGCACAGTTATTTTTAGGTTAGTTGTTTGAACAAGTCCCACATCCTATGTCTCTTCCTTCTTTCCTTGTCTTCCCTGTCGATACCACATCAGAAAAATTACAAGTGACTGCTCCAAAGGTTTTTTTTTTTTTCAGACAGAGTCTCACTCTGTTGCCCGGGCTAGACAGAGTGCGGTGGCGTCAGCCTCGCTCACAGCAACCTCAAACTCCTGGGCTTAAGCAATCCTCCTGCCTCAGCCTCCCAAGTAGCTGGGACTACAGGCATGCGCCACCATGCCCGGCTAATTTTTTCTATATATTTTTAGTTGGCCAATTAATTGCTTTCTATTTATAGTAGAGACGGGGTCTCACTCTTGCTCAGGCTGGTTTTGAACTCCTGAGCTCCAGCGATCCGCCCGCCTCGGCCTCCCAGCGAGCGCCATAGGTTTTATCTGGCTAAACTGTCTCCCTAGGTTGTCCCACTGTGCCCTCTGGTGGCCAGAATATGCTACCACATTTCACTTTGAAGAACTATGGCTTCACTTAGCACAAACAGCGTTCAATAAATCTGCAACCTTGCAATTAAATTATCTGAGCCTATTTGTGTTTATCTATTATAACTTCCTAGAAAGACTAAATGATGGTTTTTCCTGGAACCCAGATCAGGATAACCTAAGTATCAAAGGAGCTGGGGGGCGGCTGTTGGCCCATGTGCAGAGGGCTCACCTGGGGGTGTCGGGTCCTGTGCAGAGGGCTCATGTGGGGGATACGGGGCCATGCACAGAGGGCTCACCTGGGGAGTGTGGGGCCGTGCGCAGAGGGCTCACCTGGGGGTTTCG
>VBSM01003214.1:1390649-1411148 GCA_008086735.1 Cheirogaleus medius
ACGTGGGGGGTGTGGGGCCGTGCGCAAAGGGCTCTTGTGGGGGTGTGGGGCAGTGTACAGAGGGCTCACCTAGGGGTGTCGTCCGCTTGCCGAGAATGAGAAGCCGAGAAAGACAGTGAACATTTAGTAAGGTGTGTGGTGAATGTGATTCTGGAAAGCCACATGCACAGTACGTTACATTTAATAGTTTGGGGAAAAAACAAAAAACAACTAAATGAGCTGACAAACTCACAGTGCAGGGAGTCCAGAAAAGCAAAGGACACTTGGAGGTCAATGACCTCCAAGAAGGAGGTCCTCCTATAAGAAGGAAAACCCTGTCCTTTGTGTAAATTCATCCATTGTCATGGTCTACTGCTGAGGTATCTCTTTCATATCTGAGAGAAGGAATCTGAATATTGATACCTTATACAAATGTGTTTTAAAATATAGATATACACATAAATTTTACATTAATTGAGGCTGTGCTATTCAGACAAAATAGTTGGAGGCTAGTATTTAGAGTAGGGTCTGTTGTCCTTCCCTTAGTTGAACAGCTACCAGGCCTTTGAAAATGAGGCCTCCTTCTAGGTAATTTCACAGGCCCTTTGGGGACATCCTGCCCTGTCGTCCTGATTGCTCCACTGGGGTAGGTGCCCAACAGGGACCCTCAGCCAGCCGAGATGAGATTTGAGATGAGTCAGCTGGGAGGCCTAGGGATCAGAGGCTGATCTACCAAACTTATTAATATTTGGTTTGGTGTTGTTTTTGAATGCCTGCCTTGTATCACCTGGTGAGTGTACATTTTTCAAATTTAAGGTACTTAGGTGCATTGTTCCTTCCACCTTCAAAATCCCCCCCCCCATCGTGACCCTCTGTAGTATGATCCTATCTTTTATAAAAGACTCGACTGAAATGTCACTTCCACCTTTGCTGGTGTTTGTGGAACCCAGGGATGCTCAGGTGCTTCGTCCTCTGAGGTCCCTGAGCACTTTGTTCATAAAAAAGAAAAAGAAAAAAAGAAAGACTAAATGATAAGCAGACAGTGCTTGACATATAGACAATCAATAAATCTTAGCTTCCTTCCTTTTGAATGAAAGGGTCCTTCTTAGTAACAGGGTAAAGAAAACTCCTTGAGCTAACATATATTGATCAGGCTGGTGGCTCTGGAATGCTGAACCTTGAGATCTGTTAGTGAAATAAAGGGTTAGTAAGGCAGGTTCCTGACTCTAGATGGTACTGGTTAAGTTCCAAAAGAGGATGGATAGTAATGACAATAGATAGCATTCATAGAACACTTAGTCTGTGCCAGGTATACATTTTATCCTCATGACAACACAATTGAGGTAGGTGCTCAATCCTATTATGTTGGCCTACAGAGAGGATTAGTCAGCTGGGGCAGAAGTAGAGTGGGCTTGGAGTGACCCAAGAGGCAGGGAGAAGCCACAGAGGGTCTGATGAGAACAGACCAAGAAGGGATAATATTAACTTCTTTTAGCTTAAAAAACAAAGTACCAAACAAAAACACCTAATGTCAATAGAATCAAAGGCTTAGCCAATGTAAACTAGGCAGCAAAAACTTTCTCTTTTGTGTATGATTTCCATCTCCCAAGATCTAAACCATGATATGTTAAATAAATCAAGAATGTTAGATTTCTTTTTCTTAAAAAAAGCAAGCTTAAGCACATATTTACTGAACACCTACAATGTGAAAGGCACTTAGACAAAGCCTGTCATACTAAGTCCGGTATATACAAATGGAGACCAAAAAAAGTCCTGCAATGACTTTTTGGTGGAAGGACACAAGGTTAACTCTCTATATTAGATTTCCTCATTATCAAAGAAAAGAAATTATAACCTGGATTGGAATTTATTTGAGGCAATGATATTCATGGAAAAATTTTGCACACCCCTTTAAATAGAGTAAAACTCTGCCTTATCTCCAAGGCATTTTCTAACAACTCAATGCTTAATACAGCTTTAAAAATAAGGTGGTTCTGATATATTACATGTGTATCAATCTATACACAAATATTTATTGAAGTGCCTACGATGTGCCCAGCACAGTGCTAGATACCATTAAGGTTCTAAAGCCTGACTGGTCCTTGCTCTCATGGAGCTTACAGTCTAGTTAAAGAGCCACAGAACATCTAGAAAAAATTTAAGTGCTTCACCGAGTGGTAGAGACAAGAAAATCTGAGAAGATGAGGGAGAAAAGTCTGGAGTAGTTGCTGGAGTCTTCAAGAAAGCCTGGAAGAAAGAGGACTCCAGCTGGGCCAGATGGCTTATGCCTGTAATCCGAGCACTGTCTGGGAAGCAGAGGCAGGAGGATGGCTTGAGCTCAGGAGTTCAAGATGAGGCTGAGCAACATAGCAAGTCACCCATCTCTACAAAAATTAGAAAATTTAAAAATTAGCCAGGCGTGCTGCACATCTGTACTCCCATCTACTTGGGAGGCTGAGGTGAGAGGATTGCTTGAGCCCAGGAGTTCGAGGCTTCAGTGAGCTATGATCAGGTCACTGCACTCCAGCCTGGGTGACAGAGTGAGACCCTGTTTCTAAGAAAACGGAAAAAAAAAAAAAAGAGAGGACTCCAGTTAGTTCTTGAAGAATGTGTAGGGACTAGCTTGGTAGTGAGCAGGACACAGGGCGAGGCATTCAGGCAAGCCCACAGGCAGAAACTGGTATGGAGTGAGAGAAGACAATGCCTATTCAGGGAGCATTATGCATACTGAGTTGTACTGAGCAACCGAATTGGAAATGCAGGTTATAGTCAACTACAGAGGATACTAAGACTCAGCTGAATAATCTAGTCTTTTTTTGTAGGCATTTGAGAGCCACCACAGACACTAGGGTTAGGGAAAATGGAATGATGCCAACAGATCCAAAAACATGTACAGGACGGACTGCAGGAGAAAGGCGAGGGAAGGAATTAGAAACTGTGTCAGGGCCGGGCTCAGTGGCTCATGCCTGTAATCCTAGCACTCTGGGAGGCTGAAGCGGGCAGATCGCTCAAGGTCAGGAGTTTGAAACCAGCCTGAGCAAGAGCGAGACCCCATCTCTACTAAAAATAGAAAGAAATTAATTGGCCAAGTAAAAATATATAGAAAAAAAAATTAGCCGGGCACGGTGGCGTATGCCTGTAGTCCCAGCTACTCGGGAGGCTGAGGCAGGAGGATAGATTGAGCCCAGGAGTTTCAGGTTGCTGTGAGCTAGGCTGACGCCACGGCACTCTAGCCCGGGCAACACCGTGAGACTCTGTCTCAAAATAAAAAAATAAAAAGAAACTGTGTCAGTAATCCAGACACCAGAGGATGATGAGTGCAATTAAGGAACTGACAATGAGATATAACCACAGGATTTAGCCAGAAGACATTGTTTTCCTCTCCTGTGTGTTAAGAATTTAAAATATGTACAGTACTTTTAATTCAAGTCATACTAATTTGTTAAAAGGGAAAATATCCAAAATCGGCTTTTAAAAACCCTAATTTAAATATGTTTTAGTAATTGTTTTTTTGTTCAACGTGAAAGCAATACTTTCTACAATTAATCTGCTTTATGTATCTGTTTCAATTAAGTAACTACAGAAAGAAAAATAACTGAAATGGGGCCAGGCCAATGGCTCGCGCCTGTAATCCTAGCACTCTGGGAGGCTGAGGCAGGAGGATCTCTTGAGCTCAGGAGTTCGAGACCAGCCTGAGCAAAAGTGAGACCCTGTCTCTACAAAAAATAGAAAAATTAGCTGGGCGTGGTGGTACGTGCCTGTGGTCCCAGCTACTTGGGAGGCTTAGGAGGCTGACTCAGGAGGATCGCTTGAGCCAGAAGCATGAGGTTGCAGTGAGCTATAATCATGCCCTGCACTCTATCTCGGGCAACAGAGTAAGACCCTGTCTCTGAAACAAACAAACAAAAAACTGAAATGCTTCAAGTTTCTGAAATATCCACAAAATTAACCTGAAGCAGGGGAAAAAACTACACCATGTTCACACTTTCTAGAAATGAAACTGACATTTATCTGACTTATTAGGAAAAGATACTAGGGTTATAAAGGATATCAAGAATGCCTTATCTATAGGGGGAAAAATTTAACATAATTCTGATTACAAATGTATACAGTTTAAAATAATTTAAAATCGGCCAGGCATGGTGGCTCACACCTGTAATCCTAGCACTCGGGGAGGCTGAGGCAGGAGGATTGCTTGAGCTCAGGAGTTCGAGACCAGCCTGAGCAAAAGCGACACCCCGTCTTTACTATAAATAGAAAGAAATTAGCCAAAAAACTAAAAATAGAAAAGAAAATTAGCCAGGCACAGTGGTGCATGCCTGTAGTCCCAGTTGCCCGGGAGGCTGAGGCAGGAGGATCGCCTGAGCCCAGGAATTTGAGGTTGCTGTGAGTGAGGCTGACACCACAGCACTCTAGCCTAGGCAAAAGAGTGAGACTCTGTCTTAAAAAAAAAAAAAGTAAAATAATTTAAAATCAACTCTAGCAGATTTCTCTGAAGACCAAACACAAAAGGTGACTTAAGAGGTCATTTTAGTGTAGGGCAAATGTAGTGCACCCTCATCTTGTACAGGCTGGATTATCCACAGGTACTGAGAGGAGCAGTGGGAATAATCCAAACACTCTCATGCATGTTGTCTCTGTAAGGAACTTTCCTCTCACCCTGTATAGAAAGTGAGAGGCACACTGGGCACCCGTGATCCTGATTAACAGCATTCTCTGTTATTGTACCCTTCCCAGATTGTATCCATGTCTCCTCTTTAATGCACTGTTTTCCCCTGTACTCCAGCTTCCTATTAATGATATGACTATTAAAACATCTTATAGCCAGCATGGTGGCTCATGCCTGTAATCCCACCTAATTGGGAGGCTGAGGTGGGAGGATCATTTGAGGCCAGGAGTTTGAGGCTGCCGTGAGCTCTGATCCAACCTGTGAATAGCCACTGTACTCCAACCTGGATGACATAGCAAGACCCTATCTCTAAAAAAATAAAAATAAAAATCTTGTGCTTCAGGCAAATCAACAAAAAAGATGATCCTCGCCACCACCACCCCTTTTTTTTAACAATTAGTGATGAGGAGTATATGGATGGCTAGCTGAAGAAAAAAGTACTAGAATTCAGCTACACCAGTGGTTTTCAAAGTATGGACCCTGGACTGCATCTGTATCTGCCCTCAGCTGGGAACATGTTAGAAATGCAAATCCTTGGATTCCACCTGAGACCTACTGAATCAGAAACTCAGGGGGTGGGAGTGAGGTTTTAACAAGCCTTCCAAGTGATTCTGATGTGAGCTAAAGTTTGGAAACCACTTAACTAGACTATTTGGGAAGAAGCTGGATCCACTCCCACAGTGTACTTGATTTTCCTGTGATTGATCCAATAGTTTCTAAGCTTGACTGCACATGGAATCACCTGGGGAGCTTCAAAACTAATGACTATGATCCATCACCCAGAGACTGTCATTTAATTGGTGTGGGATATGGCCTGGGCTTTGAAATTTTTTACAAGTGATCCTAATGCACAGACAAGTTTGAAAATCATTGGATTAATCAAAAGAGAACATAGTAGCTGGGCGCAGTGGTGTGTGCCTGTAATCTCAAATACTCCGGAAGCTGAAGCAGGAGGATTGCCTCAGGCAAAGTTTGAGACTGGCCTGGGCAACATAGCAAGATACCCCTGTCTCTTAAAAAATAGAGAGAGAACATAGATATTAGTCAAGTTCCAGTCAAGGAAATTTCCTAGTTATTTCAGAGTACTTGAATGTTGTCATAATAATATTGCTTTACTTAAATTAATTCAGTATCTTATCTAAAGTAATCTTTATTCTTATAAACTACATTTTCTAAAGTAAAAATGGCAGTTAATTCCTGCATTATTTTGTTTGGAGGAAATCTGTAAATTTGGACTCAACAAGAGTTTGTGTCACTCTTTTCATTAAATATTCATCTATGCCATTTAGCTGTCCAAAAATGGCATCGGGAACACCTACACAAGTGGAAAGGAACTGTCTAACTTTCTGTACACTTGAGATGGCCTCTGTGATGGTGATTTTTGACTGCTCTGGTGAAGATACCTCCCCTTCATCTTCACTTCCAGCTTCACCAGTATTTTCACCAGCCACCATATCCTGGATGATCTCTGTCTCTATCAGCTCCTGGGAGATGATGAGATCATCATCTGCAGTGACAAAGTCCTGGAAATTTACTTCATTTGGGACACAGGTAGCAATAGCCACTGTGTGCCACAACTTTTCAATGGCGACATCTGGCTCACTGGCTGCTATTTCTTCATCAGAGTCTGTAAATTCCACAGGGATGATGCCTGCCTTCTGCCAACATCTCACCACCGTCGACTGCTTGACTGACCACCAAGCTGCAGCAATCATGTCGATAGCCTGCTTGATGTCTACCTTTTCTTGATCCTCACTACTGTTGATCTTGAGGAGGATTTGTTTTAGAAGGTGACTCCTGTATAGCACTTTTATGGTGTGAATTATCCCAAGATTCAGTGGCTGCAGGACAGCAGTACAGTTTGAGGGCAGATATCCCACCTGAATCCTTTCCAAGCGGGGAAGCATGTTGTGAGCAGAGCAGTTGTCGATGAGCAGGAGGATCCGGCGTTCTGCCCTCTTCATCCTGGCATCCACTTGCATCAGCCACTCATTAAACAGATCCCTCGTCATCCATGCCCACTGGTTGGCTCGGTAATCACAAGGGAGGGAACAGACGTTCTTGAGACAGCGTGGGCTGGCTGACCTACCAACAATCAATGGTCTCATTTTTTCAGTCCCTGAAGCATTGCAACAAAAGAGTGCTGTCAACCGCTGCTTTGCTTTCTTGCCCCCTCTACAATGGTCCCCTTTAGCAGCAAGTGTGTGCTGGGGAAGCAACTGGAAAAACAGTCCTGTCTCATCAGCATTAAAGATATCATCTGGGCTGTAGTCAGCAATCAGTTTTATAATTTCCCCTGCATGCCACTCATTAACCTTATCTATTCCTAGACCATTCATTAACCTGTCACTATCCTCTCTACAGACTGCTTTCAAAGCAATTCCGTGGCGATCTCTAAATCTGTTCAACCAGCCCACACTTGCTTGAAAATTGTCATAGCCAAGCATATTGGCCAAGTTTAGTGCTTTCTTCCGAATGACAGAACCAGTCACGAGAATGTTTTTGGCATGGATTTCCTGAAACCAAGCAAAAACAGCCTTATCAATGTCATCATAAAGAGCATTCCTCATCCTTTTCCGCTGGGGTCCCACAGATGCCTCCCGAACCTTTTCTTCAAATTTGGCACGATCCTTTAAGAACGTAGACAAAGTGGAAGGAGTGATACCAAACTCTTTTGCCACGTCACCTTTCTTCCTGCCTGAGTCTACAGCTTCCACAACTTTCATTTTCTCCTCCAGGGAGAATTGCCGACGTTTCTTGTTGCCCTTGTTTGCCATTTCCGGGGAATGAGGTTCTAGGCCACAACTAACAGGGCTGTCTTCCTTCCTCCTCTCAGCTTGTTTTGCCACAAATGTGGAAAACTGAGAAGACAAAATGGAATACCTATCAGGAACCAAACATAATGGATTCCCCCTAAAAGATGGGTTCAGATGTTTAAAAATCCTATTAGGAAATGATAATATAAGGTCAAAGTCAAAAGAAGACAGGATTCATACTACTGACTTTTTGTAGAGACTACTTATGAAGACTCAGAATATCTGAAGCCTTCTGTATTTATAAGAAGGGATTGTATAGATAATATAGTTAATTTAAACTTTCTGAGTCTCCTTAAAAATGGGAATAACAATGTATGCTCTGCCTACTATGAGAATAGATTGAAATAAAAGGTGGTAAAGAAGCTTTGCAAATAGCAATGCACTATATAAATTCAAGGAGTTATTATTTAGCTTGTTTTATGGATACAGAAACTGAAGCCCAGGGAAGGGGCCAACCCAGGTTCATACAGCCTAGATTTCTTGACTTAGATTAGTGCTTTCTCTGCCAGTTCATGGTCCTGCTTGAAATTCCACCAAAATGAGATCTTCAAAGCTCTACCACCATCTGGCTTGGAAAGATTTTCATTGTGGGAAGATGTTTCTGGTAGCCATACATTCATTTACAGTGGCCAAGTGGTAAGGATACAGTAATGGACCACAAAGTCAAGGTCCCTACTCATATGAAATATAATGTGTGGTAGAGGAGATAATAAGTAAACACATAGATAATTATGGAGTATGCTATGTGCTATAAAAGAAGTAAAACAAAAACTATAATAGGGAATAAAAGGGGAAGATCTATTTACAAAACGTAGTCAGGAATGGCTTAAGAAGATAACATTTAAGCTGAGATTCCATGAAGAATAGGGGGAAAGCTCAGTCCAGCAAAGGACATTATATCAGCAGAATCTGAAATGCAGAAAAGAGCTTGAAGTATTTAGGGAACTGAAATATCTGCATGACTCCAAGTGTTAATGACAAAGGTGGAGAGCTAGACCATCCAAAGATGCTACAAGAAAGTGTTGGTATTTTATTTTGAGTGCAGAAACCCACTGAAGGTTTTCAGGCAAGGGAGGATCATGCTCTGTTTTGAATTTTTAAAAGGATTACGATAGCTATTTGGTGGAAAATGAATCAAAGAGGCAAAGAGACCAATATTAGGATACTGTTGCTGATAATTTGGGTGAGACATGATGGCAGGAGTGATGGGAAGGTATAGTCCCTCTCTGGGTCTATTTTCTCATTTTAAAATGAAGGGGTTAGACTCAACCAGGGAGGGCACATCAGAATCTGACATGCAGGCCCAACTTAGGACCTACTGAATGAGATTCTCTATAAGGAAAACATTTTTGAAAAGCTCTCAGAGTGATTCTGGTATGTCCATGGTTGTAAACCATGATCCCTAAGGTCCCTTCCAGATGAAAATACTTGACCCTAGACAGGTGTTCCAAACTCAAATGCTGTTAGGTGCCAGGATGGTGGCACAAGTGAGTTAAACAGGGAAAAAGTATTTGGAGAGTGTTGTGGTCTGTATGTCCTGTCTAGAGGTACTAAGAATTTCAAATAAACACAACAAAGCCAGTGTTCCAAACATTAGGGAATGCTATATAGCTTGTTCTGAGAACTCATATTGAAAACACGTGGAAAAAGTATGAAGCAAGAGCCAAACTAGACAAAGTCTTAAGTCAAGCTAATAAGTTTGAATTTTATTCTAAGTGAATGAGACACTGGAGGGTTTTAAGCAGGAAGTGACCTATCAGACTTATAGTGCAAAAAGATCAATCTGGCTGCTTTGTGGAGAATAGGCTGTTGAAGGACAAGAGTGGAGTGGGCAGAACTGCATCAGTCCAGACAAATGATGGTGGCTAGGTGGAAGTTGGTGACAGTGAGAGATGGAGAGATGTAGGCAGATTGGAAATATATTTGCAACACAAAGGTCGTATGGGAATTTGTACAAATGTGGGCAATCTGTGACACCGACGGGAAGGACAATCCAGTATCTGATTTCCGAAGCTTCTCCACAGTCATTCAGCTCAGCTTGAGTCACTCCAGGAACTCACTACCATCACTATCCGTGAGAGAGTGGTAGAGATGGATTGAGGGCAGACCACTGGAGTGAGGAGGGGGGCTTGATGTATTAATAGCACTAAGTATGAGCCCTATCCTGAATGAGCGGGGACATACTGACAACTGGGGTCAGGCCTTGAATGCCGAGCTGCAGAAAGGGTGGTGCTGTAGGCTCCCCAGCGCCCGACATGGCTCTGAGAGGTGAGGCGGGGGCCTTGACCCCTCAAGCTCGGCACAGCCCCGCCCCTGTTACCTGAACGCCCCACAGCAGTGCCCGGGGGCTGAGCGGCCGGGGCGTCCCACCGCCGGCAGCCACAGCTTCCTCCTCCGCCCGGGACCTCTCACCGGAAACAGTCCGTTCGCCTTAGCAGCCCCAATCCAAGCCTTTATGCAGTTCCTATGGGCCGCCCTCCAGCTGGGGCTGGGCCTTTGCGCTTGCGCGAGGGGTCGCACGCAGTCACGCGCCGCTGGCCGCTTCCGGTGCGCCGCGAGGGCTGCTGGGACGGGTCTCCCTGGCGATCTGTGGTGTGCTGCTATCACCTCGGAACCGGTGCTGTGGGGACGCCCGTCTTCTTACTGTCTTCCTCGAGCTCCCCGGGGCTTGACCCCCGGGGCCCTCGGCAGGCGTCTGTGAGGAGCCTGCGGAACGAACCTGGGCTCTTACACTTGCCCTTCACGACCCCATATCGCGACTCCAAGAAGGGGGAGCGAGAGGGGTTGTCGCGACTCCGCGCCGTGTGTCTCCGGGCGGGGCCGCGGGGCCGGGGCTCCTCCAGCCCCCGGGATGCGCGCGCGAGCCCTCGCCTCCACTTCCTTGTTGCCGCTGTCACGATTGGAGCCGCTTCTCGCCGACAGCGGGGAGCGCAAGTGCACCCGCCAGCTCCCTCGTCGAGCCCCAGGGCCGGGCGCCTCCGGGAATGTGAGCCGCGCGGCTTGTACGCTCCTCTGGGTAAGTCCCGCCCGCGAGGGCCACGCCGCACCGCCGACCTCAAGCTGGGTGCTGCGGCTCCCTGAGCGTCTGTTGCCTCTTTCACCAAGTAGGACCAGTGAGCCTTAGTGTTCTCCTTTCTCTCTCGGTATAGGACATTCGAGACCCAGAGAGAGAGAAGAACTAGCCAGAGTCAAACCGTAGCCTGTGGCTGAGCCGTCAAAGGCCATCTCATGAGATTCCGAGAAGGACCTAATCGTACAGTGTCTTTCATATTTCAAATACTACCCTTAACTCTGTTTTACAGATAAGAGAACTGAAACGTAGAGAGGTAGGTAGATTGCTTAAGGTCATAGAGCTCTGTGCTGGTGCTATTAAGCAATGTAGCCTAAACTAGAACCCAGATCTTCTGCCCTTCAGAGCCCTTGGTTTTCTTTTTCTTTCTTTGTTTTTAACAAGCCATAGGTGGCTTGAAAGAGCCCTTGGTTTTAACCTTTATGTTGTCCTTTATTTGCATTGCTGTACTGCGGTCTAGGATCTGAAAACAAACTTGGACCCAGGCTTAGGACAGGGTAGTAAAACAAAAAAAGCCCCAGGGTAGTCTTTTCCTGCCCCTAACCCAAGGTAGTTCTAATGACTTTGCTCCCTAACTTGTTTTGCTCCGGGTCCTAAAACCCTATCTGCCATTCTTTATAGATGCTCTCCTGCAGTTACTGTTTTTCTCCACAAGGCTCTCAAGGGCTGAGAAGTCAATTAAGGGCAAAAGAGCACAGTCCCCACATAACCTTAATGTGGACTCCAGCTTCCCTTATCCTTTACCAGCCTATTGCTTACCCAGCCAAGCTGCAGACTGTTCTCTTCCTGGGTTGCACTGTGACAGTTAGAATGTAGGTGTTTTTTCTTTTCTTTTTTAACGGAAAGAGGAATCATTTGGAGATGACACAGAATGAGAAAGAACTTTAGGAATACTGTGTGCTTAACCTGGAGTGTATCTTTAAAATTATAGGTGAGATACTGTGTGTTTCATTTTCTAGGGGAAAGTTCTAAGCTTTCACAATATCATCAAAAGAATTCTTGCCTCCTAAAAGGTTAGGAGCCACTAAGTTTATCCTCTTCATCTCACAGTGGAAACAACTGAAATTTAGGGCGTGGAATAGACTTGTCTGAGATCATGTTTAGAGTTTAGACGTGGATCCACGTCTTATTACTTGTGGAGTAAGGTCTAAATGAGATGTGAGTGGGCTTTGTACTACACATATCATTCCTGTGTTTAACTACCACAACTCTCTCTTCCCAGAATCCTAAATTCCCTTCTGACAGATTTTCAGGAGCAACTATGTTATTTTTTTCTCATAAAATTCAAGTGGTGTCTGGAAACCTTTCTCTCTCCAAGGATTGAGACTTTTTTTTTTTGAGACCGTCTCACTCTGTTGCCCCAGGTAGAGTGCAGAGGTGTCATCATAGCTCACTGCCACCTCAAACTCCTGGGCTCAAGCAATCTTCCTGCCTCAGCCTCCCCCTAGTAGCTGGGACTATAGGCATGCGCCACCATGCCCAGCTAATTTTTCTGTTTTTTAGTAGAGATGGGGTCTTGCTCAAGCTGGTCTCCAACTCCTGACCTCAAACAGTCCTCCCACCATGGCCTCCCAGAGTGCTAGGATTATAGGCTTGAGACACCACACCTGGCCAAGGATTGAGTCTTGTGGTAGAACTTGGACACAAATAAACTAGCCCTTCTTGAATTAGTCATTAAGTTTTTTTTTTTTTTTTTTGTGACAGAGTCTCACTCTGTTGCCCGGGCTAGAGTGAGTGCCGTGGCATCAGCCTGGCTCACAGCAACCTCAAACTCCTGGGCTCGAGCGATCCTCCTGCCTCAGCCTCCCGAGTAGCTGGGACTACAGGCATGCGCCACCATGCCCGGCTCATTTTTTTCTATATATTTTTAGTTGGCCAATTAATTGCTTTCTATTTATAGTAGAGACGGGGTCTCGCTCTTGCTCAGGCTGGTTTCGAACTCCTGAGCTTGAGCGATCCGCCCGCCTCGGCCTCCCAGAGAGCTAGGATTATAGGCGTGAGCCACCGCGCCCGGCCAGTCATTAAGTTTTTTAATGCCTTTCTTTTATAGATGTAAAAGCTGTTAGTAGACTCTTTTATAGGCTAGCACATGAGAGCTAATATCAGTCTGTCTGGTTACTGTTTACACCTGTTTTGTCCATAGCCATTAGCCATATGTGACTATTTAAGTTAATTACAATTAAAACTAACTCAGTTCTTCAGTCACACTGGTCATATTTCAAGCCATATGTGGCTTGTGCTACTATATTGGACAGCACAGATGTAGAACATTTCTGTCATCACAGAGTTTACTAAATAGTGCTCGTTCACAGCATTGCCAGTAGAGATGGGTAACAGTATGGCATAATGAAAGAAGGCCCAGAGTTGTTTTTTTATTTGTTTGTTTTTTTGAGACAGGGTCTTGCTCTTTTTCCCGGGCTAGAGTGCAGTGAGTGGTGTTATCATGGCTCACTGCATCCTTAAACTCCTGTCTCAAGCAGTCCTTCTGCCTCAGCCTCCTGAGTAGCTGGTACTATAGGTGAATACCACCATGCCTGGTTAATTTTTCTGTTTTTTGTAGAGATGGGGTCTTGCTCTTGCTCAGGCTGGTCTTGAACTCCTGGCCTCAAGCGATCTTCCCACCTTAAAGTGCTAGGATTATAGGCATGAAGCCACCTCACCTAGCCCAGAGTTGAATTTTTGAATTAAAAACCTATCTCCCAAGTCCCTATTTGGGCCTGCTGGTCTTGGGCAGGTTATTAAGCATCTCAGGCACAGATAATCATCTTTCATATAAAATGAACCCTTTTATTTGTATAGTGCTTGACTATTCTTAAATAGAGCTCTGTGTGTGTGTGTGTGTGTGTGTGTGTTGTATCCTTTGAGTCTTACCATTATAAATATATGGGAAGGTGGATGAGATGTCTCTTTTTTAATATATAAGAGAGAGAACTGAACTTAAAGCAGCTAAAGGACCTTCGCAAAATTGCACAGGCCAGCAGAGTGTAAAGAAATCTCTCACTATAGGCACTTATTACATGTTTGAATCAATCGGTGAAGTTATTTGCTTAAGGTGATAAAATATATGAGGGAAGGGCCAGAACGTCTGACTAGTACCCCAGGTGCTTCTTAGGATCTGTTGAGTTTGGGAAATGGCCAAGCTTTAAGGCCTTGGCAGTGTTAAGGGATCCAGGAGACTGCTGCCCCTTTTAGGGTAGATTCTTGAAACTTTGTGTTTGACTTTCCTCTCCTCTAGCCATGGATGCATCATATGATGGTACTGAGGTAACTGTCGTGATGGAGGAAATTGAGGAAGCCTACTGTTATACTTCCCCCGGGCCACCCAAGAAGAAGAAAAAGTATAAAATACATGGAGAAAAGGCCAAGAAACCCAGGTCAGACAACACGTTTTGGTTGCTGCTGGCATTTATAAACAGAAGCTGCTTGGAAAACTGTTGAGATCTTCACACTTTAAGATTCTTGGGGACTTTAAGATTCTTGGGGAAAGAGAATAATTGTTGAAGTCTCAGAGTGAGGTGGGGGAAGAGAGAAATGGGCAGCGGGAAGTGGCCAGATTTATGCCAGCATTTGCCATTCCTGGCCAGACTTTGTTTCCAGGTTGTCACAGGAAATCACACCATACAGAAATGGTAAAAGCTATATACAAAAGAGCTACATTATTTTTTATTATGCCATTTTTATTTAAATATTTAAAACAAGGCATTAATTACCATATTAGAAAATAGCACCAATGATACCTGTACAGAATATCCACATTGTAGCTTTAATCTTCCTCTTGACTGTGATCACTCCAAACTTCTTGCTGAAGCTGCCAGCATTGGGTCATTTTGATAATTCTGCTTGTTTTCCTCTCTCAGCCTTGGGGAGTTGCTGTTAACCAGTTCAATCACCAAAGGCTGGGTAGATGAATAGAGTGTGAATGATAATCATTTGGGGTAATCAGCCCCCTGAGTATTAAGCTTTCCTTGAGAGTGGAGTGAGAGGACACTTGTATCTTTCTTTACATATATTGGGTTTAAAAGCCAATTATTCCTGCAGAAAAAGGGTCTGTGGGAAAGCAAATGAGCCTTTGCTTCCAGGTTTCTGAAGGAAAAACAGCAAGCCACTTGCTGTCTTTACCATCATCCATTTTGCCCTCCAAAATACCATCTGGGGATATTGTTTCAATTTCTTTGCTTGAATTTCAGTCCCTATTTAGCTGAATGCTTTGAAATGAGAAGCTGGGTTTTGTATCAGCCTCTTGACTATCCAAACGCTGACATTGTAGTACTTACCTGGTCGTATAAGGGAAAGCCTGAAGAAGTCTTTGCTTCCTCAGGTCTGCTTATCTTCTGTACTATTACGACATCTACCTGAAAGTGCAGCAGGAGCTCCCCCACCTTCCTCAGTCTGAGATCAATAAGAAGATTAGTGAGAGTTGGAGGCTTCTCAGCGTGGCCGAGAGAAGTTACTACTTGGAGAAAGCCAAACTAGAGAAAGAAGGTTTGGATCCTGTAAGTAACTTTTTTTCCAGCTACTTTTTCCATTGGTTCAATGGCGAAGGCCTTCGGGAGACCAGCCCCCCTGTTCTCCTATTGCTTTTTCTTTTCTTGGGAAAACTTTTGTCATTTTATCTTTCTTTAGTCTGATATTGCCTGTTTCCATCTTGATGATGCCTTTGTACTTTCTTGTCTGTCCTATTTGGTTGTAGCAGTACATTGAGCTGACATTTTCTGAGTTCTCTGCAGTAAGCCTTAGGCTCCTTTTCTGAATATTAAGTAGGAGCTGCTTATTCTTGTGGGTAGTTAATAGTAGCTTTAATAGAGTAACTTTAATATAGTAGCTTATACAGGTATTTTTCCTACACTATGAGTTTTCATATTACAAATGTAATGTAATTAATTTGTGTTGTACTATTAGTCATAGACAGGAATTATGTTTACATGTTTAGAGGTGGATGCAGCTGCTTGTGTAATACAGTACCATGTTCTTTTGTTAACTACTGGCAGTTGTGAACTATGGTAGAAGCAGAAATGCAAGGTTAAAGCCAAGGATGATGGAGCAGACTGAGGCTTTGAGTGCTTGGATTAAAGAGCTAGCAAGGAAGCATTTAGATTTATGTTTTTCAGCCATTTTGTTATTTTAGTTCAGAATTACAAAATATAATGATAATTATTTAAACTGAAATTCCTGCAGGAAAAATAATCAAAAGGCAGCTTAACCTTAACTGCCTTTTTCAATTGAAACAATAGTCTCTAACTTTTTTTTTGATAAAGTACAGCAAAGATTCCTCAGGAACACAACTATGTCATAGCAGAACAGGCTATATTTTCCCTTACTGGAGCCCATCTACTGCTGACATTTAGTCTATTTTGTACTTACTGGCTTGGCATTCCTCTTCCTAGAAGAGCTTTGTGTCACCTACAGTCTTGGAGATGCCTCTCTACTCTCTCTGCTAGATGACTTGTTTATAAACAGCTGGTCTGGAAAATAATCCCTGTGGGGGAGGGGAAGTGGAGTCTAAGAAAAGAATACCTGTTCTCTTTGGTTTCCCCATTATAAAATCAGCAAGCTTTTTATCCAGGGTAAAGAAAATGTTATCTACTCTTAGAGTGATTTGGTTTTTAAAACTAGATACTAATGTGTAGATCCTTATGAAGACTAAAAAAGTTTAAATCATCTGCAGTGATTCTTCCTTATCCATATCCTGATTTGTATCTACCACTATCTCTACCATTGCCACCAAGAACATGAATAGATTAACTTTGATAATAACTAGCTGAGTGACTTTGGAAGAATCATGTAACTTTTGAGTCTTGGTTTCCTCATGTGTAAAATACAAATCATATCTACTAAAATAGATAACGTAAACCACCTCACTGAGTGCTTGGCACATACTGACTTGGTCAATCAATAGATATCATCTTTTAGTAGATTAAATATCCAGTGACCATATAATAAAGAAAGGTGGCATACATTGAGCATCAGGAACATACCAAGACTGAGCAAAGCTTTATTTGACTTCTCCCACATTGCTTGGTGTGAAGATTCCAGTGTTACACCTTCTAGTCCGTAAAATAAATGTCATCCAGGCCATCCTGGTTTCTCTGTGCTTGGATTTGTTAAGTCCAGACCGTCCTATGTGTATTTACCACCATTTAGTCTTGTTCTCCTAACCTGTCTGCTTCAGAGGGTCACTTGAAAATGTCATTTCCCCATTACCTCTCCAATAAAGGATCCATAAAGGATTTGGTCTGTCTGCTTTTTGTGTTTCTTTTTTTTTCTCCCTCCCAACCATCTTCAGGGAGATGCTTTTGTGTTTCATCTGAGTGCTTCTTTTAGCTTTTCATTTCTGAGTGCTTCCTTTGTGCCTTAAGTAGTCTCATCGACTTTTTGCTTTTGATTTATTTAAGGATTCTTTTGTAACTGACTTTAATGTTCCTTTAAAAGATGCTTCTGAAAAATTTTTTTTCCATTTAATTTTAGTTTTCACTTAACGATTCACTTTGAACTTCTTCATTTTTCTTATTGGATGACTTTCAGTTTAAATTGAAAAAACAAAAATGACTTTTTCTTGATGCCAGTTAACCATGCAGGGCTGTTGTATTTCATCCTTAGAAGACCTGGCCTGGAGTCCAGTCCCAGCTTTACTACTTACTAATTTTGTGTTTTGGGAAAGTTTATCTCCCTGAGCTTTATTCTCAATTTCCTCATTTGTTAAATGGGAATAATAGTAGTATCTTAGTATTGTTGTTTTTAAAGTAAAATTATATAATGGGTTCAAAACCATTTTCTAAACCTGAAGATACTAGATCACTGTTAATATTCGTATTCTTTTTCTTTTTTCCCTTTAATATATTCAGGACCTTAACAGATACCCTCTTTTGTTTGTTTCTTCTTTCACAAAGCCTTCTCATGAAGCCTTCTTGGTTTTGTGATCTGTTCATCTTCTTTGTAAGTCTGGGAGAAAGCAGTGAGGTCAGAATCCTTGCTGCCTTGAATTCCAACTTAGCCTGTTGACTTGTATTTTATGGTTTTTTAAAATGTATTCTGGTGTTTGAATCTCATGCTACTTTGGAATCCTTAAGTATCAGAGCTCAAAAGGAACTCGTAGTTTCCCAGATTCAGCTCCTTTGTTTTATGGATGGGGCAGCTGAGGCCTAAAGAAGGGAAAGGATTTGCTCAAGACTATGCCACACCTTGGGTTCCAACTCATGTTTCACATGCCAAGATCAGTGCCCTTTCCAGAGTTCAATCCATGTTCTCAGTTTCCTTTGTGATTGAGCAAGTAAGCTACATTGGCTAAAGTGTGATTCAAATGAAGATGACATTGCCATTGACAGAGGCTGACCCTGAGTTAGGTCCAGAGAGTAGAGTTGTTCAGGTCCCTTTTACAGAAAAAAAACGAGCTAATAACTATATATCCATGTGGTCTTAGTCCATTTATCTCTGCTTGTCTCTCCCTTCCTGGTTTCCTCATCCGCAGAACTCTAAGCTCTCTGCACTGACTGCTGTGGTTCCGGACATCCCAGGTTTCCGCAAGATCCTACCCCGCTCAGATTACATCATCATCCCTAAGAGCAGCCTGCAGGAGGACCGGAGCTGCCCTCAGCTAGAGCTGTGTGTGGCTCAGAACCAGATGTCCCCCAAAGGACCTCCTCTTGTGTCCAGTGCTGCCCCGGAGACAGTGCCCAGCCATGCAGGCATGGCAGAGCAGTGCATGGCTGTGGAGGCCTTGGCTGAGGAGGTGGGAGCCCTCACCCAGCCTGGTGCTGTACAGGAGATTGCCACCTCAGAGATCCTCAGCCAGGATGTGCTCCTAGAGGAGGCTTCCCTGGAGGTAGGGGAGAGCCACCAACCTTACCAGACAAGCCTGGTGATTGAAGAGACCTTAGTGAACAGCTCACCAGACCTCTCCACTGGAAGCCTGGCTCTGCCGCACCCCCAGGTTGGGGAGAGTGTGTCAGTGTTAACAGTCATGAGGGTAAGTAGCTTTGGTACTAATATCTTTACCTGAAGATACAAAAAGGCAATACCATGCAGTATGATTCTGGAGCAGTGGTAATTTGGAGTGCTAGTGTGACACTTCTAGTGGGATTGGAGTTCTCTTGAGTGTTTCTTGCCCTTGGGTTTACTCCAAAGTTCACTGCAATTTCTCAGGCACTCTTACCAACTCCTCTTTGCCTAGCTTAGCCAGAATTTTCTTCACACGAAATGGATGGTACTTAAGCTGCATTAGCAAGAGTGCTGAAAATGGTATTTGCCTTATCCATGAGTCAAGCTAGTAGTATTGGTTAGGATTTTATGTTCCCTGAAGACTGTTTGAGCAAACAGTGGTACCTTGAACTGCGTTAGGAGAATTTTCGAAAAGTCTTTCTCAGCACAGATGGGGTAGAAAGAAAGACATTCTCTTCAAGGCCGGGTTGGTGGGACTAATATTTAAGAAGGGGACATCTCTTTCCAGTGACCTAAGTATCATGCTTACTTGAGGGGAAAGCAGCAGTTTCAGTGATCCTACAACTGGTCCCCTGGAAATGGGGAAACTGCCACCGCCCCAGTGTACAGCCTCTCCTCTATTACTCTGGATAGAATAGCACCATCAGGGAGATGTAAGTTTTTCTGGTCAGGTTAAAAGAACTAGCATGCTATGGCCTGGGCAGAAGAGAGAAGTTACACCTGCAAAGGAATCTGTCTCAGGCCTAAATCCTTTTTATTATTTGTTTCCTCAGTGCTGTTTGCAATAATGAATGAAGCATGCCACTGGCCTGGTTAAGGCAGATTAATAGGGTACTGAGAACATTTGACAGGGTCAGAATTGGATTCTCTCACTAACTACTTATGGGTTTTGGGAGTCTTAAGTCTTAATACCTCTGTTTTCTCATCTGTATCATGAGGATAGCACATTTCCCTGGGGTAATAGTTTTCTCTTTCTTTGTTCATTTAAAAAAATTTTTTTCTTTTTTAAATTTTCTAAGAGACGAGGTCTCATTTGGTTGCTCAGGCTAGAGTGCAGTGGTATGATCATAGCTTACTGTAGCCTCAAACTTCTGGGCTCAAGGGATCCTTCCACCTCAGCCTCCTGCATAGTTGGGACTATAGGCATATGTACTACCATGCCCACCTAATTTTTTTTAAATTTTAGAGACAAGGTCTTGCTGCATTGTCTAGGCTGGTCTTGAATTCCTGGCCTTAATCCATTCTACTTTGGCCTCTCAAGTAGCTAGAATTACAGATGTGAACCACCATGCTCGGCCTTTCTTTGTTCTTAATTAAGTTTTTTATTTTTAGATAATTGAAGATTAATTTCTTTTGATAAGCACATTGGATAAGTATGTTGTCTGGGGTTAGTGGACTTGATCTAGTCTTCCCTTGTTGTGGATGGCCCTAAGTGTTCTTCACTCTGTTTCAGTGAAACTGTCCTTCTCTCCATTGCCCACAGGATTCCAGCGAGAGTAGCTCCTCTGCACCAGCCACACAATTCATCATGTTGCCTCTGCCTGCCTACTCAGTTGTGGAGAACCCCACCTCCATCAAACTGGTCAGTACTGTGTATGGGGAATAGATGGCAATTAGGGCTTCCATAAGCATTCGCTTTTAAGCAGATTTCTAAAAGTCTTAGAACCTTAGGACATTGGGACTGGCAAAGCTCTCTGGGATTATCTGCTCCACGTGTTCTTATCTGGGGGCTTCTGTAGATAGAGCTCCATAGGAGCTGTGAACTTCCTTCAAGTTATAGACAAACTTTTCTCTGGGGGAGCATTTTCTTGGAATAGGTGCCATGGTTTTTATCCAATTTTCAGAAGTATACATGATTTAGAAAATTTGAGGAGCCACTGACTGAATTCAATACTATTCTTGTACAGATTAGGAAAAAGGCCCAAAGAAAGGAAACAACTTAAAGCCAATAGGTTATAAAACAAGCCAGAACCAGGATTCTGGTTTCTTGATTCTCAGTTGATGTTTTTTCTTCTCTTTTCTTTCCTTTT
>VBSM01003214.1:1421111-1526314 GCA_008086735.1 Cheirogaleus medius
GGCCTTATGTGGCTAAATAATTACTATCAAAATTCCCCAAGTCAGCATTTTTTCAAACTTGACCTTCAGTAACAAGCACATTTTTATGTCACAACCAAGTAAACAATACATACTAAAAATTTAATGGAATTGTGCCCTTGTATGTAGTCACTTTAGTATTAACCATTTCCTATTTGCAAAATGCTGGTTATGGCTTGGATCAGGTTGGAATAGGAAAATTAGTCTGCCATATACCTTGCCATGTGCTCTTTGTAAGATAATTTCCTTTCTTTGACAGTTCTAAATTGGCCCAGACACGAGTATCAACTGCCTTTTACTTTGAGAGCTATTTTGTTTGCCACTCAGATATGGTTGCAACTCTGGTTGTATGTGTATTCTTTTGGTATAGAAGGAAGGTGTCTAGTCAGCTTCAATGGTTTTGTAAATTTCCAGCCCCTAGATTTCCTTCATGTGCCCTCTGTCACTTGAGTATACCTCAAGTCTTCTCTGTAATGTTTTCCTTTTGATTGGCAACATTAGGTATTTATTAAAAGCCACAAACTTTTTCTTAGTTTATATGAGTTAACAGGTGCATGAAATCTTATATTCTGAAATAGACTTAAATTCACTATTACAGAATAATTTAAATTTAGAATACTTTCTTTCCTTCTTTTTAAATTTTTTAATTTAATTTATTTTTTTTTAGAGACAGGGTCTTGCTCTGTTGCCTGGGCTGGAGTGCAGTGATGGGATCATAGCTCACTATAGCCTTGAATTCCTGAGCTCAAGTGATCCTCCTGGCTCAGCCTCTTGCATAGCTAGGACTATAGGTGTGCGCCTACCCAGCTAATTTTTCTTATTTTTTGTAGAGACAAGGTCTTGCTATATTGCCGAGGCTAGTCTTGAACTCCTGGCCTTAAGCAGTCCTCCTCCCTTGCCCCCCCCCCCCCCCCCCCCCCCCCCCACCAAAGTGCTGGGATTACAGGTGTGAGCTACCAAGCCTGGCTCTTTTCTTTCTTAGATACACACACACACGCACACTTCTTATAAAACATTTGAAAATTTTATAGATAGTGGTAAAGAGAGAAAAACAACCATCGACCTCCTCACCCTGTGACATTTCAGTGAATAGTCTTTCAGACTTCTTTCTGTGCTAGGATCATCCAACCGTGTATATGCGTGTATAGCTCTTAAATGCTTTTATCACTTGGTAGTATTGATAGTTATAAACCTGATTCATGGTGTTTCTAATACACAGTGCTAGAAGAGTGTGGCACAGAAGAGTGTGGCAAGTTCTGGACTTGACCATGACACTCAGCCTTTGGTGGATTGATGACTGCCAACTGGCAATCCAGAGGGCTCGTTTAAAGCATAACTCTACAGATTCCCCAGGAAAACTCTTTCCTCAAGTTCCTTCAGGACACAGGACCTCAGGAGTTTGGCTGAGATTCAAAAGCACTAAATAACTTGTTCTGATCCACAGCTACCAAGTGGCCCATCCAACAGGACACCTCAGGTGAAAGTTGTAGAAGTCAAGCCCGATATGTTTCCTCCATATAAGTACAGCTGCACTGTCACACTGGTAAGTGTGCAGCCAGGAGATGGGTTGACATGGGGTGGTTTTGATTTTGTGGTTGAGGGTGAGTAGGTGGCTGAGGGAAGAGGGTGGTGGTAGCTGGGAGTGAGAGCAGGGTCAAGGATCATCGATGCTGAACATCCCATCCCTGATACAAAGGATAGCTACTGGGTGAATCTTTT
Organism: Cheirogaleus medius; assembly: GCA_008086735.1. Taxonomy (NCBI): domain Eukaryota; kingdom Metazoa; phylum Chordata; class Mammalia; order Primates; family Cheirogaleidae; genus Cheirogaleus; species Cheirogaleus medius. Next base: position 1,422,849 of record VBSM01003214.1, read on the forward strand.
AGGTTGTTTTGATTTTTTTTCCCCCCTAAGTGACATTTATAAAGTGTAGGCCAGCTAAGATTGGTATATTTTTATTGAGAGTTGTCAGAGAGAAAAATTCAGTCCAGATTTAGCATTTTTTTTTTTTTTTTTTTTTTTTAGAGACGGGGTCTCGCTCTTGGTCAGGCTGGTTTCGAACTCCTGACCTTGAGCTATCCACCTGCCTCGGCCTCCCAGAGGGCTAGGATTACAGGCGTGAGCCACCGCGCCCGGCCGCAGATTTAGCATTTAGCAGTCTCTGAACCTTTTAGCCTGGAAGTGTATTCCACAGATAAGTTTAGGCAATGTTGCATTTTCCTTGCTAAAACAGAGTCACATTTAATATTAGTATCTTATTTCTTTTTTTGGGATAGGATATTACTATATTGCTCAGGCTGGTCTTGAACTCCTGGGCTCAAGTGATCCTCCTGCCTCAGTCTCAGCAGGGATTATAGGTGTAACCTACCGAGCCTGTTATACTAGCATCTTGAAGGGTTTGAAAAGTACTTTAGTAAAGCAACTTATTTTGTTTAGCCTACCATTCCCCAGAAGGGTTTTTGTACCCCCCCTTTTATTATTAATATAACACATATTAACATTTCAGTCAATGAATGTGTGACTTTGAGAATCATCCTTTGCAGGATAAGGAGCACAGAGCAGTGGAATAAATACTAGACAGTGGAAGTCTGAAAGTAGTACCGGCTCTGCCGCCAGCATGCCATATGCCCCTGGGCAAGGCTTTTGCCTTCTCTGGTCTTCAGTTTCACCATCTATAAAATGTTGCATTGGTTTGGATATCTTTGAGGATTATATCACTCTTCACATTCTCTAATTCTGTTGATTCTTAAATTAAACACCAGCCAGATATCTTTTGGCAATTTCTCTGGCCGATTTGATTAAGATGAACAGATTTTGAGAGAGCAGCTAGATTTTTAAAAATTTTTCACCTTATAGTGGCGGACAGGTTTAGAAAGGGTCATTCATTCATTCAAAAAATATTTGTGGAATACCTATCATGTGCTAAGCTCTGCACTGGGGATTTACTAGTGAACAAGGTAGCACAGTAGGGTGAGTTAATGCCTAGCCTAGCCTGATCCTTAAGGAGGATGTACCTCTTACCCTGGGGATTTGCTCGGGTTTCTTTTTCCAATGACCTGATTATAATCAGTACCTTCTCCATGCCCTACATCCTGTCACTCTCCACTCCTTTTGGCTACAGGATGCCACTAGATTTACCATCTGTTGGGAACTGCCCAGGACCTCTCTTTGGCTGATTAGACAGGAACTTATCATAGGAGCTTAGATGCTTGAGTTTTGACCTTAAATAGTCCAGAAGTCACAGTTTGTCTTTAAGCAGGGCTTGAAATCTTTAGTTCACTCCAATATCTAGTACTCCTTGTTCACATAGACCTGCTTTACTTTGCCAACTGCCTGCATCCTAAAGGTGTTTGAATTCCAGACCCTTGAGAGTCACTTCTTTTCTTTCACAGCAGATAGGGAAGGACTGGGTTTGCTGAAATTATAAAGCCTGTATTAAATTGAAAAGGGTTAATTGCAGAAAGGGATCTTGCTTCAAGGCTCTTTATAAGTTAGGCTATGTCTGACTTGGATTGCCACTCTTTTTTTATTTGCTGGCAGCTGTTCATTTGGTTCTGGACTCTGTATAGGTTTAACTTTTGTGCAATTGAATGCTGGTCTTGTTTTTTTAGGATTTGGGCCTGGCTACATCCAGAGGCCGGGGGAAGTGCAAGAATCCCTCTTGTAGCTATGTCTACACCAACCGACACAAACCTCGGATCTGCCCCAGCTGTGGTTTTAACCTTGCCAAAGACCGAACTGAGAAAACCACCAAGGCTGTTGTGAGTTCCTTCCCCAAACATAACCCCTGGCCTTGGGTTGGGCTCTGTTAGCAAACCTGTTTTAGTAGAAATGAAGGGATTTTTAAATACAGGATAGTCTTAGGTTATTAAATACGAAATGTCTGATTTCCTTAAGTACTAAGTTTGAAAGTTGATATCTCCTGACATTTCACTTTGACACTTGTTTTATTTTTATTGTGAAGGTACATCCTCAGTCTTTCAAACTCACATTTTGGCTTGTGATTATCTTTCGAAATTTTTTAGAGCAATTTTTGTGGAACCATGGATATGTCAAAAATTTGGGTTATTTTCGAATATGAGTTCCATCGTGGAACCAATGCAACACAGACAGATTGAAATATCTAGTGTTTGGAAAAGATGTGGCTAACAAATGCATAGTACGTTGATGGTTTGAGAAGTTTTGTTCCTGAAAATGAGCCACATGGACCATCAGAGACCAAGGTAAATAATGATGAGGTGAAAGCTGTAGTGGAAGCAAATCCATCTCAACCTATGTGTGAATTAGCAGCAAGATTTGATGTTATTATTCCAGCAATTTTGGACCATTTGAAACAAGTCAGCAAGGAAAAGAAGCTGGATAGATGGGTTCTGCATGAATTAAACAAGTGTCAGCAGAGAAATTGTCTCGAAGCTTGCCTTTCTTTGCTGTCACGTCAGAAAGGCGAAATATTTCTACACTGTATTTTTACGTGTGATGAAAAATGGATTCTTTTTGACAATCGTAAGCATTCAGCACTATGGTTGGATAAAGGTGAAGTGCCAAAACATAGTCCAAAACCGAATGTTCATCCAAAAAAAGCTAATGATATCTGTTTGGTTGTCTAGCGCTGGTATTATCCACTACAGCTTCATGAAAACTGATCAGTTGATTACAGCGGAAGTCTACTGCAAACCATTTGGACAAAATGATGAAGATGCTTGCGATTAAGCAGCCAAGATTGGTCAACAGAGACAGGCCAATCCTCTTGAAAGACAACGCTCAACCACATGTCACACAAATAATGCTGCTCAAACTACAGAGGCTGGACTTGGAACCTCTCTGTCATCCACTGTATTCACCAGACCTTGCATCAACTGACTACCACTTCTTCCACACTTTGGACCACTTCTTATAAGGAAAAATATTCAATTCTTATGCCGTGGAAAATATCTTTTGTGATTTCATCACCATTTGTTCTCCAGGCCTCTTTGCTGCTGACATAAACAAGCTACTGTTAAGATGGCAAAACTATGTCAACAGTTCAGGCACATACTTTGATTACTGCTTCTTGTTTGTGATATAAACTACACTTTTGATTCGAAATCAGACATTTCCTATTTAATGACCTAATATTTAGACCATCAGAACTGGAACCAGGCTATAAGTTCTGAACCTGTGCAAGTGCCTTCCCCTCTCGGGGCCTCCTTGTTCCCATTGCCAGGGGGAGGGGTTGACCAGGTATCTTGCTTGATCTCTTAAAACCAAGACTTCATTCACTGAAGCAAATGGTAGCATAGGCTTTAAATAGGATTTGGAAGAAGAGAGGGGTGAAAGGGTTGCATCCTCTTAGCTCTGAAGCCTGGCACAGGACCTGTAAGTTGATTTATGCTTTGGGTAAATTGTTAGAGAATGCTAACCCCAAGACTTTGTAGATTAGATCGCTACTTCTCTCTTCAGTTTCCCTGCAAAACTTTTGGCTAATCACAAAGCTTTACTTCTAGCAGTCTTGGCATACCTGCTCTCTGAAGTTGGACCAAGCTACTTAGATAATAAAATACATTTCATTTGACTTCTTAGGGCTCTTTTAAAAATTATTATTAGAACCAGGAAAAATAGTCATTTTCAGAGGTCCCCAGAATTTCCACACATGAGTATTTTAAAGTGAACAGAAAGTGACAGCATTTGAGGCAGCAAATGAAAAGACTAAAATGAGGGTAAGAAGAGAGATGTCACTGATCTGCCTTGCGGGGAGAGGGGGTGCACACAGAACAGATTAGGATCTGAGATGGACCTTGACATTTGACAGATGGGCAGGATTTGGATGGAAGGCATGCCATGCCTAAGGACAAGCATGAGCAAAAGTGTGAAGTGTTCCATTTGGCTGGAGGACAAAGTGTGTGGGGAGCAGTGGTGGTAAGGAAAATAAGACCTGAGAAGCGTGTCGGGACCACATTATGGAAGGTCTTGAATGTCAGGCTAGGCAGTTTGTTCTTTAGTCAGTGGAGTCCCAATATCCTTGAGCCAGGGAGAGGCCTAGAGGAAGGTTATTTCAGGAGGGAGACTTATGGGGGTTTGGGAGTAGAAAGGGCTAGAGAGATAGGGAAAACTGCTTCAAGCTCTTTCTTTTTTTTTTTTTTGAGACAGAGTCTCACTCTGTTGCCCGGGCTAGACTGCCGTGGCATCAGCCTAGGTCACAACCTCAAACTCCTGGGCTCAAGCAATCCTGCTGCCTCAGCCTGCCGAGTAGCTGGGATTCCAGGCATGCACCACCATGCCCAGCTAATTTTTTTAAAATATATTTTTAGTTGGCCAATTAATTTCTTTCTATTTTTAGTAGAGATAGGGTCTCGCTCTTGCTCAGGCTGGTTTCGAACTCCTGACCTTGAGCGATCCTCCTGCCTCGGCCTCCCAGAGTGCTAGGATTACAGGCATGAGCCACTGCGCCCGGCCCAAGCTCTTTCTTTACATATGAAGTATGGCCTTTCTGGTGATGAATTTCATCCCCGGTCTCCAGATCTGTTTCATGCTTGAGGTAGTGTTCTGAGGTTGTGGTCCTTGTGAGAAAGTGTATGGCACTGATGGCTTAGTGAAGAAAACACCAGGACTAGGAATTGAAAGATCTGGCTGGAAGTGACCCTGAGCTGGAAGCTTCACTTCCTGAGCTTTAGTTTCCCCATTGGTAAAAGAAAGCAGGCAAGGTGGATTACATCTGGGCATTTTACTCTGAGCCAGGAGCCCTAGAGAAGACTCAGAATTGAGTCATGGAGTCTATAAATGCCCAAAATTGCATGCAAAATGGGCCCATAGCTTCCATGAGATTCTCTTGCTCTGCTTGGTAGCCCTCTGCAGGAAGTGAGCTTGCTTCCTGGATTTTCCATGAGTTCAAGGTGCTCCTCTTTCCACAGTATTGATCATACCCTATACTGACTGCTTCTCTTAATTTCCTATGAGACCATAATCTCTTCTACGGCAGGTATATCTGTTTTCCCCACACCTTCAAACCCTGGAACTTGCCCACAGTTGTGTTGATCTATAAATTATGGGATGGAATTGACGTTTTCATATAGGTAGATGCTCTGAGTATTCCTTTCTCTTTCCATTTCATTGTAGCTATTTGTGAAGTTTGCAGTAGGGAAATATGGAGCATTTTCTCGATCTAGGATGATGAAGTGAATTAACTTTCCACATTAGGTAGGAATTGTTGGGGATCTCTTGCCAATTGATGTTAAATCCCACTGTTATTTATATTCCTCTATCTTTGGCTAACCGATAGCTGCCCACTCCCAGAACCCTCGTATTCAGACCTTCTCTTATTATCAGACATTCCCTCACCCTCCAATCTCCTAAAGTTTGGAGAAGTAAAGTGTATGTTAAACTGTTTTCCACAAAACTGGTCAGAAACCCAGGAGCTGTTTGTGTATTGCCCTTTGGAGCCCCCCTGGTGACCAAACATTTCCTATGCAGTTTGTCTCCAGCTATTGTAATTAAGACCACAACATCTGTGAGCTGGAATAATCTTCATTCTTTTCTATCTATCTTCTCTGACTCAGAGGCAAAGGGTACTACTGTTCCTGCCAAATGATCTTCTAGCTCATAGTTCAACATAGTCATGGCTGGGGAACACACAGCTTCAGGGCAGCTCATTCTAGTGTCAGCTCTTCTGTAGCCATTCATTCATTCATTCTTCCATCTACCATATATTGAATCCCTATTATGGGCCGGGCTTTCAGAGATGAGTAGGACATGGCCCATTCCCTTAAGGAACTTAAGTCTAGTCCGGGAGAAAGATAAGTAACTTAAGTATTACAAACAAAAGTAGTCACAGGTATGCAGAGTTAATCAAAAGCTCCTTCTTCTTCTTGTTATTTTTTTAATTTTTTAAACTTTTTTCTCTTTTTTTGTTTTAAAAAATCATTTTACTCTTTTTTTTTTCATTTTATCAAGATTTTTATTTCTGCCTAAGTACAACTTGTCTCCTTCTTGTTATTAAGTGTCTGTCCATTTTGTGTTGCAATAAAAGTATATCTGAGGCTGGGCAATTTATAAAGAAAAGAGGTTTAAAGAAGATGGCACCAGCATCTGCTTTCTGAGAGGGCCTCAGGCTGCTTCCACTCATGGTGGAAGGTGAAGGGGCTCTGTCATGTGCAGAGATTACATGGTAAGAGAGGAAGCAAGAGTTGGGGGAGGTCCAGGCTCTTTTTAACAACCAGCTCTGAGGAACTAATAGAGTGAGAACTCCCTACTCCTCAGAGCATTAATCTGTTTGTGAGGGAATCTGCCCCCATGACCCAAACAACTCCCATTAGGCCCCACCTCCAACATTGGGGACCAGATTTCAACATGAGATTTGGAGGGGACACACATCCAAACTATAGCATTAAGCAATTAACTGCTACAAAGCAATGTATAATATGCCCAGCACATATTTGTCAGCATCTTTTGTATGCCCCTGGCCTCATGCTGGTATTGGGAATCAGTGAATAAGCAGGCACTCTATCCTGACTGAAGAGGGAGGACAATGGTTTGACAGCTGTAAGATAATGAAGTCTGCAGTAAAGTTGTGCTCTCAGGGAACACAAAGGAGGGAGTGATTTATGCTACATTGATAAAAAGGATCAGGGAGAAACCTCCATTGAAAAGAGACCTTGAGAAGGACGTGTTTTTATTTTTTATTATTTTTTTGTGTGTGTGTGATTTTCCCAAAAGATGATCTTATGGGATGTGTTTTTAACAAATATTTGAGAACTTTGTTCCTGGAAGTCTCTGACTGGTGTATAAAATTCCCTTATGCCCTGAAGAATTAAAGACAGATATTTAAGCAGTGCAGGTAATTATTTATGTATCAAAACTACTACTCATAGAGATTTCATTGCATCACAAGCATTATGCTAAGTGTTTTGCATGCAATATCTCTCTTAATCTCAGTTCTAGGAGATTACTAGTATTTTTATGCCCCATTTCACAGATAAGGAAATTTAGGCTCAAAAAGATTAAGTAAATTGCCTTAGGTGTCCCATGTAGAGTGTTAAGTGGCATATCCAGAACTAAAACCCAGGTCTGTTATCCTCTAGATCCCATATGAATGGCAGTTAACTATTGAATCCATTACCAAGGGGTATATATAATTCTCTCATTTTACTGGTACAGGTTGAGTATCCTTATCTAAAATGCTTGAGACCACAAGTGTTTGGGATTTTGGATTTTTTTCACATTTTAGAATATTTGCCAAGTACATACCAGTTGAGCATCCCTAATTCAAAAAATCTAAAATCTGAGATACTCCGATGAATATTTCCCTGGAGTGTCATATTGGTGCTGATAAAATTAAGATTTTGGACCATTTCAGATTTTCAGATTAGGGATGCTCAACCTATAAAGAACTGAGCCCCAGAGAGAGAAAGCAGCAGCCTTTAGTCACATAGAGTTATTAGCTGCGTCAGTCAGGAATCCAGGTTTCTTACCTCTCAGTCATGAGCCCCATCACTCTTCTACTCACAGACTTTTCATCATTTTAGCCTGAGGCTGGCACTTTCTGCCTTGGGTACTTGTTGATCAATCTACTCTCTTCCCAGGAGGCAAGCTCACCACTCCCAGATGTGCTGAATGCCACAGAACCTCTGAGTGTGGCCCAGAAGGAGATCCAGCGACAGTCCACGCTGCAGCTGTTGCGCAAAGTCTTGCAGATTCCTGAGAATGAGTCAGAGCTGGCCGAGGTCTTTGCCTTGATTCATGAACTCAACAGCTCTCGACTTATTCTGTCCAACGTGAGTGAGGAGACGGTGACCATTGAGCAAACTTCTTGGTCGAATTATTATGAGTCTCCATCCACGCAGTGCCTTCTCTGTAGCAGCCCATTATTCAAAGGAGGACAAAAGTAAGCACCCTTTAACTCTGCCTGTAGTTGTCCCATCCCACTTGGCCCTTTCCTCAGACAACTTTAAAGCTATATCCTGTGAAGATGTTTTATTCTCTGCTTTTCTTAGGCTTCCTTTACCTCTTCAGTTGCTAAAAGTAAAATAATAATAATCAGTAATTGTCATTTCTATTGAAATACCTGAAAGTTATCACCAGCTTATGATTTAGTTTATATCCGACTACTTAGCATAATGTTTGGGTTTGGGAGTTCAGTGAGATTGGTTAAATTATGTCATAAATTCAGAGTTATTTGCCTGTTGCATTAAAATCTTGAGAATTTTGACATTGATCAGTGAGCTCTAGAACTGCATAAAGAGGTTGCTTTCTCTTCTATTTTTTGTTGGTGATGTTTTTGGTACCAGCTCCCTGGCTGGGCCCCAGGAGTGCTGGCTGCTGACAGCAAGCCGGCTGCAGACAGTGACTGCCCAGGTGAAGATGTGTCTGAACCCCCATTGTCTGGCCTTGCACAGCTTCATGGACATCTACACAGGTCGGTGTCAACCTTTTCTTCCCTCAGAGCACCCCAAAGCAGGCTTGAGAATTGTCTCCGTGGGTCAGACCTCTGGTCCTTTGAGCACTGGACTCTCTCTCAGATGGGACTTCTGAGGAAGAGAGGATCTTCCTCCTGGATGTCCCAGCCCAGGAAATGACATTTATCTCTCAGTGTTAGGACTTTAATCTGGGACCTTTAAAACAAAGTTAATCTTTAAAACTTTTTATTTTATTTATATGTTTTATTGGTTGATTGATAGAGATAGGATCTTGCTTTGTAACCCAGGCTAGATTACAGTGACATCCTCACAGCTCACTGCAGCCGTATAATCCTGGGCTCGAGTGATCCTCCTGCCTCAGCCTCCCAAGTAGCTGGAACTGCAGGTGTGTGCCACCATTCACGGCTAATTTTTTGTTGTTGTTAAAGATGGGATCTTACTATGTTTCCCAGGCTGGTCTCAAACTCCTGGACTCAAGCCATCCTTCCACCTTGGCCTCCCAAAGTGCTGGGATTACAGGCATGAGCCACCATACCTGGGCTATAATTTATTTTAAGATTCACATATATAGTAAAATTTACTTTGTTGTTCAGTTCTGTGAGTTCTGACAGATGCACCAAGTTGTGTAACTGCCACCACAATATATAGAACAGTTCCATCACCCCAAAACATTCTCTTGTACTATTCTTTTGTAGTTAAACCCACCCCTCCTGCCTAACATCTGGTAGCCATTTGATCTCTTCTTTTTTTTTTTTTTTTTTTTTAGTATTTTTTTTTTAATTTCAGCATATTATGGGGGTACAAATATTACGGTTATGTATATTGCCCTGATCTCTTCTTTATCCGTATAGTTTTCTCTTTTCCAGAGTGTCATATAAATGTAATAATAGTATATAACCTCTTGAATCTGACTTCTTTCAGTAAGCATAATCCTTTGAGATTCATCCATGTTGTTGTGTTTATCATTGGTTTGTTCTTTTTTATTGTTGAGTAGCTTTTCATTGTGTGGCTATAGGGAAGTGTTTCTCTTTTTGTTGGAGGAGAGAAGAAATTGTCTATATTTTATTATTTGCTTTTTTTATTTAATGATGTATTATGGACAACTTTGTGTCAGAACAGTTATGTCCACTTTATTTTTTTAACAACTCTGGTCAATTTAGCAACCACTTTATTCCTTTTAATGATAACTAGTTTTCTATTTTATGAATGCACCATAATTTAATTAACTGTACTCCTGTTGGTGGCCATTTAGTTTGTTTATTTTTTAAGAGACAGGGTCTCACTACTTTTCCCAGGCTAGTCTTGAACTACTGAGCTCAGGCAATCCTCCCATGTAACTGGGACTACAGGACTACCACCACCTGGCTAGTTTATGTTCTACGTTTTGCCATTGTGTATGATGTTACATGAATTACCTTGTTGCCTCTTTTTAACCTACAGGTCTCTTTAATGTGGGAAACAAGCTGCTAGTAAGCTTGGACTTGCTTTTTGCAATCAGAAACCAGATCAAGCTGGGAGAGGACCCCAGGGTGTCTGTCAGTGTTGTTCTGAAGTCAGTGCAGGAGCAGACAGGTAAAGGTTGTCTTCCTCTCCTTCCCAAGGTTAGGCCTAAGCTCCCTGGGAATTTTCAGTGATGGACTTTGGTTGAAAGAGTCATTTTGGAGAAGAGTCTGATGTTTTGAAAAGGAGGTATTCTTGACTTCCTAATGCATGCTTCCTTTTGAATTTTTATAATTGCCGAAGTAACTTTGGAAAGCATGAGTCTTTCCATGTATCCAGGGGCCCATAGCAAGGGATTATCCCTGACTTTAGAAGCACAGTGTTTAGTCGTAGGTAGATATAGCCCACTACATGTCAGACTCATTCTGAATCCACAGCTCCTGGCTGTCTGCTACCAGTCCCCAGGTTTGTACTGAGACCTGAGTGTGGGGCCTTGCCTCATTATTATCTAGAAATTTTTTCCCCTTGCTTTGTGTGTGTGCTTTTCCCACCCCATTCCTACAGGCTTCAGTACTCCTGTACCTTGCTTGCTGTGAGGACAGATAGAATAGAACAAAGGTGCTAGAGTTACACAGGCCTGAGTCTTGGCTCTGCCATTTAGTGGCAGTGTGATTTTAAGCAAATTATTCTCTGTGCCTCTGTTTCTCCAGTTATAAAATGGGGATAATAATAGCTTCTGATTAACAAATAATTAAGTTCATATGAGAATTAGATAGGTATTCAACACTCTCAGCACAGCATCTAGTATCTGGTAGATACTTAGTACAAGGGAGCTATGACTCTGATTGGAATGCCCATCTGAGCACTAGAAGGCCAGGTGCCTGGCCCTTAGAGTAGTTAGTGCTCTTGGGTGTTTTTAGAAGATAATCGGTCTTGCAGAGGCTGTTCTTATGGACCACTGGGTCATCCCTAGTGGCTTGAGGGTCTTTTTTTTTTTTTTTTTACCTTCTCGGTGCTCTTGCTCTCTTTCCAGAGAAGACCCTGACCTCGGAGGAGCTGAATCAGCTGCAGGAGCTGCTGTGCAATGGTTATTGGGCTTTTGAGTGCCTCACTGTCCGAGACTACAACGACATGATCTGTGGTATCTGTGGTGTGGCCCCCAAAGTGGAAATGGCTCAGAGGAGTGAAGAGAACGTGCTGGCACTGAAGAGTGTGGAGGTGAGTGTCTCTCAGCCACTGTGGGTGACCTTCAGAACTCTCATCTCATTGTGGCAGCCACCTTCCTTCATGGTATCCCCAGGAGTAGCTAGCTCCAGTCCTATCCAGGTAAGGCAAGTGGCTTTTTCCTACCATAGCCTAGGGTTTCATCTAAGAAAAGCCAGATGGAGATAGAGGCATTTATTTATTAAGTTACTTATTTAACAAATGTATTGAGCATGAATTAAATGCACTTTTTAGATACCTGGGAGATAGCAGTAAAAAAAACCAAAGTTTCTCTCCTTATGGAACTCACATTCTGGTTTAGGGGAGACAGAAACAAGTATTTGTCAGGCAGTAATAAGTGCTGTGAAGCACAGTAAAGTGGGTGAGGAAAAGAGAACAGTGTGGTAGAAAAGGGCATTCCTGTTTTATAGAGGGCAGTCAGAGAAGTTCTCTCACACTGTGGCATTTGAGTAGAGTACTAAAACCCAAATAGCTTTGGGGAGGAACATTCTAGGCAGAGGGAGCAGCAAGAATAGGGTCTGAGGCAGGCTTGCTAAGCATGATTGAGGAGCAGCAAGGAGACCAGTGTGGCTGGAGTGTGTGGGTGATGGCGGGAGTGGGAGGATGTGTTAGGTCCAGAGGCTGCGGGGAGGCTGGACCCTATGTAGGGTCGCTTGGTTCATTTTAAGTACACACAGAGCAAAATGGGGTTGGAGGAAAAGAGTGACTTGAGCTAACCTAGGTTCTGAACTAAAAAGGTTTCACACAAAGATAATAGCCAAATAAAGATGGCTTCATGGATTAATTATAGCAAATATCCAAGAAATGTAAGATTCTGATCATAGGAGAAGAATAGCAAAAGTGAGTATATTTCCCCAATTCATTGTATTAAGGCCATAGAACTTGAAAACAAAACCAGACATTTAATGTAACAGGAGAAATTGGGGCTGATTGTACTAATGAAGATAGATGCCAAAGTCCTGAATAGGATAATAGCAAATCAGACCTAACAATGAGTAAAGTAATGCATCATGACCAAGTTTATACTAAGAAAGCAAGGCTGTTTCAGTAGTAGGAAATATGTTAATGTAATTCACTACTTAACAGATTAGAGGAGAAAACTCATATGATTACTTGATTAGGTATGAAAAAGAAAAAGCCTTCAGTATGATTCATTACCCATTTATGATAAAACTCATACAAACTGAGAATAGTAGGGAATCTTCCTTAACCTTCTATAGAGTTTAAAAAAAAAAATCCACGATCATGCCTGGAGTGCCTTTTGAGTATGCTAGTAGTTGCACAGGGGTGTAAAGTTACTGTCTCTGAACTCTGTCATAGTAAACAAGAGGACTAGGATGTGAAGTGACTGTAGGCACTGGGCCTGCATCTCCTGTGCTCACTGCTGGGACAGGCGTGAACCTCTAAAGAACTGCTTTCATGTATATTGGCATGGCCAGCTAGACATATTAGGGGTTTAATGTGCAGTCCTGTCTTTTCTTCTCAATTAACAAACAAACAAAGAAACCCTTTTCTTTTTGTGTTATCTCACCAAGAGGCTATTTCTAGACTCGTTCACATCTGTTTACCTAATGGTCATATTAATAATGCAGCTAAGATGAATTGAGCATTTTATTACTTATGCCACCATGTTCTTACTCTGTGCTCAGTGCTTTAGTGTATGATTAATTCACCACAACCCTGTGAGGTTCTTATAGATAGGCACTGAGGCTCGGGGGGCTTGCCCAAGCCTGCACAGGGAAGGGTGGGGCTGAAATTGTCTTTGCTGGATCTGGCTAGCTGACTGCAGAGCCTGTGCTCCTAAGCACTGCCATGCTCACCAGCACCTCCTGGGACTCCTAGCTCTGGTTTTTCTAATCACATCTGGCCATAGTGAGTTTATGGTTTCCAGAATAGACAGAGGCCTGCCTTCCTGCAGAGGTCACATCTCCTAGTCCTGCTTGGCACCTGACTTGTCCCAATCAAGGCTCCTCTGTCACGGGGTGGAGTTGGCGTTCTATTCACTCTTTTACATGTTTCTTCCCTTCTCTGGTACTGGAGACTTCTTTCTTACAGACCCGGACTTTATTTTCTCTTCTTTTGCGTGTGGAGAGCGGTGTGGTGCATGTGTGTATGTGGGGGGTGGTATTCTAAAAACTGAACTAAAACAGGAAGTTATTGAACAAAACTTAACTATGCTGTTGTCCATGGGGAGACTTGTGAGCCTCTCCCCTCAGGAACCATAGAGAGGAGGCCCCTCCGGTCAGTTTGTATGCTCAGATGGCATTTCCTGTCCCCTTGCTCCTTGTGGAGATGGGCTCAGTGGCCCCATTTCCTCAGGTGTGCCATTTACTCACAGCATGCACTAAGCACCCTGTGAGGTGGAGAACAAGGAGGAATGAGATGCAGGGAGATGGCCTTTTGGGGAGTGGTGGTTCTTAGACTTCAGTGGGCATGAGAATGACATAGGGCAGCAGTTCTCACACTTTTTAAAGTGGAGGGCCTGCTGGCCCCTACTCAGGGTTTCTGACTGAGAGGATCTATTTTTTGTTTTTGTTTTAATTCTCACAGCTGTGTTCTCTATCAACACACAAGCCGAGTGATCCACTGCTAAGAGTCATATGACTCAGAAGATCTAGAGGGGAGGCCAAGAATTAGCATTTCTAACAAGTTCTCATGTGATGCTCAGGCTGCTTGCCCAGGGACCACCCTTTGAGAACCATTCACCTAGGGAAACTTTTTTAAATGCAAAATTAGGGATTTAGTTCATACAGATTAATATGTGGCCCAGGTATTTGGCTAATGTTTATATTTTTAAATTAAAAAAAGATTATTTTTTTAGAGATGGGGGTCTTGCTGTGTTGCTCAGGCTGGTCTTAAACTCCTGGCCTCAAGCAATCTTCCCGCCGTGGCCTCCCAAGGTGCTAGGATTACAAGTGTGAGCCACTGTGCCCAGCCTAAATTTCTTAGAAGTAACCCATATGGCTCTGATCAGGGTAGTAGGATCAGGGTCACATGTTGAGGACCATATAAGAGAACATTGTGAGAAGAAAAATCAACACAGTGCTATATGCCAATAATAGATAAGTCAATGCTTCATCAGGTAGAGGAAATAGCTGTGATGACAAGGTCTGGGGGTACTTTCCAGAGGAGGTGAGGAATCCACAGGGCCTTGGAAAACAGCTGGAATTTCACTAAATATAATTCTGATTATTCTTGCCAGCCACTTATAGGGAGTAATGACTTGGGCTTTTGAACTAGACCTATGTTCCCATTCTTGTTCTGTCCCTTACTCTAGTAGTCTCACCTCAGACATCCCCCAGAGTTGTTTTTTAGCAGTGAATTAGAAAATATCTGGCACATAACAGGTATTCAGATGGTAGCTCCCCTTTGCTTGCAAGGCAGGGCAAATGACATGAATAAAGGTGTACAGGCAGAAGGGACTGAGGAACTACTCACATCTGGGAGAGTACTGTGGTATGGGAGAAAGAAATGTAGCCAGAGGGCAGTTGGGTACAAAGTTGTCAAATTCAGGGGCACCCTCGGCGGTGCATGACCATCAGACTCCTTCCCTATGCTGAGCCTTGCTTTCCCTGTGTGTGTAATGCAGGGGTAAAGACTATTGTGTTGCTAATATTCTGTGCCTCCTGCAGTTTGACCTTCTTTATCCTGACCTTTTAGTTCACCTGGCCTGAATTCTTGGGCTCTAGTGAGGTAAACGTGGAGGACTTTTGGGCCACGATGGAAACAGAGGTGATTGAGCAGGTGGCGTTTCCTGCCAGCATCCCTATCACCAAGTTCGATGCCTCTGTTATTGCCCCTTTCTTCCCACCACTCATGAGAGGAGCTGTGGTCGTCAACACCGAGAAAGACAAAAACCTGGATGTGCAGCCAGTACCTGGTAAGGCCACCTGTTGGCTGACTGGGGTCAGGGAAGGGCTCAGCCAAGAGTCTGGGACATTGTCTACAGCAAGACAGGCAGACCTAGAGGACTTCTAGAAACAAAACAGCCTGTGACAAAATCCCATAGAGGGACACATGCTCACTGTTAGCCTGGGGTGCACTTGATATGCTGAGTAGGGAAATCCTGCAAAAAGTGCTAATGATAAGGCTCCAACCACAAAGATTGTCATTGAGAAAGAGTAGGAGGACGCCAAGGAATTTGCCTTCAAAATGCGTCTTACAGATGGTTTTGCAGATGTTTTTGTGTTATACATTGAGAAGCCCTGGACTGTCTATTAGGAGCATAGTTTTCTATTAACCTGAGTTTGATTCCCAGCTATGCCACTTAGTAGCTGTGTGACGACTTCTGGAAAATCCCTTCATTGCCCTGAGCCTCTGTTACTTCATTTACAAAAAGGGCATGATAATGACTACCCACCTCCTAGGTGGTGGTGAAGATTAAGTGAGCTAATACAGGTAGAGTGAGAGCCTTCTACTTTTATTTTAATTGCAGCTCACAGTAAGAATACTTTTTGCATCATGACCCAGAATGATATCCATATATGTGCACGTGTGTATCTATAGCTGAAACAACTTTCACAAAACATTACTTTTCTTTACTAAGTGTAGTATACTTTATTTTCTGTTTTATTTTATTTTAAAAATTCTGAATATGACCTGCTAAACTGACTTTGTAAGTACTTAATATGTTGTGATTCACTGGTTCTCAGCTGGTGCTTCCTAACATGAGATATTGAGGTCCCACCTCATATTTGCTACATTAAGGCCCCCACATAGTCCTCTCGATTTATTCAGGTTCAGGAGCCTAGTGTATAGAGAGCATTTTTAAAATGAGAGCTCTTGCTCCTCTTACTGTTGCAGTGTGATAAGCATCTGAGATCTTGGTTCTGAGAAACCTTAGAAGAATTTGGATTAAAAGCTGACTCATCTTAAGGTTCTTTGCAGTGGCTGTCTGCAGAATATCTCACTGAGATGTTCTAGGGCAGAAGGCCAGTTCTGAGAGACCAAGTATCTGCAGAAGTCATAGACCTGCCTTAAGTCCCTCCTCTGCCAGCTCCCAGGGTGGGGCTCAGTGCAGCCTACCCCGTTCTCATCCTCACGTGTCAGGGCCTACCAAGGCCTTTGTCGGCCAGCAGCAGCACCACCCCTATTGGCGCTGTTTCTCTTGCAGGCAGTGGCAGCGCCCTGGTGAGGCTGCTCCAGGAGGGCACCTGCAAGCTTGAGGAGATCGGCTCCTACAGTGAGGAGAAGCTGCGGCACCTGCTGACGCAGTGCGGCATCCCCATTCGGACGGAAGACTCCAAGGTGAGTACTGGGGCACTGGTGGAGACCTGGGCTTTGGGAACAGGCCGGTGGGTCTGCTTTTCTGGGCAGGGATGTGCACACTTGCGACTGAGCACCTGCCCATAGAGTGCTGGCGTCAGGCCTAGGAGGTGGTCAGCAGCCAGATTGTGACATGCACGTGAGACCTGGCCTCCAGTCAGCTCCTCCTGTGGAAGGAGGGCCAGACACTCTCACTGTGTGTGACCTTGGAACTACCTTATTCTGAGCTTCATTTCCCTCATTTGTAAAATGGAAAATACCAACCTCGTGAGGGGGGTATAAGGAGTGCACTTTACACAGTGTCTGGTTATCACCTATCCAAGCTCTTAGAAAGTGGCTGCTATTACATTCAGAGTGTGTATGTGTATATGTGTTTTATTCATACATTATTTACTTTCCCTCATATTTCTGTGCTGTTGAAAATATCATGCTTCCTTTGAGTTAAAATTCAAATCTTCCTCTTTGAAGATATCTCTACCGTATAAACAGTAAAAGGACTTAGGCTGCAGAGTCTGACAGCTTGAGCGGTCTGGCTGGCTGTGTCTGTGACCTTATGCTTCTGGGGCATCTAGTTGCCCACCAGTACCTAGAGGAGGTTGGGCTGGTGAGGCTTCAAGGCCCACTCTGGCCCTGGCAGTTTATTCTTTTGCTTTGGGTATTGAAGTGAGCAGTTGATGCTGAGCACCAGGCCTGGTCCATTAGCATTCACCCTGTGTTTTTAATCTTGTCCTTCTGTCTCAGGACCAGCTCTGCTTCTCCTTATTGGCCCTCTACGAATCTGTACAGAATGGAGCCAAAGCTAGACAGCCCCCACCTCATTTCACAGGCGGTAAAATCTACAAGGTGTGCCCCCACCAGGTAAAAGGATAACAGGGGGAACTTGGGGTGAATTTGGTAATGTCAGACTGCCCACACAGAGAACCTGATTGATCCAGCTCATTCCTTGAGTGTTAGACTTAGGTCGCTGGGCAGCCTATGGGAGTGGCTGCCCATAGGTCAGGTGCCACTCCTTGAGCTAGGGTGGGAGCCTGAGTCTTGGTGAGTGTTTGTTAAGCACCCTACCACATGCTGGGCCCTGCATCAGCTGTGAAGGGTACAAAGGTGTCATTCCTCCCTAGTTAACCTCATACTTTAGTGGGGAAATAAGGTCACCACAGCTTGTGACAGTATCTCTGAAGGAACCAGAGAAGGGCCTGAGATAGAAAGTAAGAGGGAGGAAACTGCTGTCTAGAAGGTAGCCAGAGAAGTCTGCAACCTGGAGGATAGGAACAGCCCCAGTTGTGAGCCGGGGAAGGAGTGACCACTGAGGCCCTGAGTGGGGAAGCATAGTGAGGTAGGAGAAGGGAGGTTGGAAGGCTCCCCAGAGGCCAAATCATGTAAAGTTTTCTAGACCAAAGTAACAGTTTAGATTTTATTCTGAAAGTGACCTTTTGGACAGTTTTGAAGAGGGGTGGTGACATGGTCTGATTTTGGTTTTAGGAAAATCATTCCACATTTCTGTGGAAAGGCTGTGGCACTGGGTTAGCTATGGGACAGATTGTGTACTCGATGACAGAATGGGCCCAGGAGGATACTGAGACAGAAAGCCCACTTAAGTACTGAATGGCTTAGGCTTATTAGCAGAGCCTTCAGTTTGCTGAGGTGTGTGAGTCAGCTATAACAAAAGCTATGTCTGAGGGAGGTGCTTGATGCCTCTACCTTGGGCAAATCAAAGCCTGCTTGGGAGGATTATATTCATGTACCTGGGGATCATGATAAGGAGCCACTGACAGCACAGGGGTGTGAGAGCTATAGGTTTGGGGCTGTGCTGGGAGTGGCATCACTTGGCGGTGACAGCAAAGTGGGTGTGAAGGCAGAATTCTCCGGTGTACCCAGAGTGTCCAGCAGTAGAAGGGTGCTTGGGGACCCTGTCAGTGGGGTTGGTTACCAGACCACATCAGGGGTTCCCCATCTGGGAAG
The DNA here is from genome assembly GCA_008086735.1 of Cheirogaleus medius. NCBI lineage: Eukaryota > Metazoa > Chordata > Mammalia > Primates > Cheirogaleidae > Cheirogaleus > Cheirogaleus medius. The sequence goes on from VBSM01003214.1 coordinate 1,441,241, forward strand.
CAAGCACACCAGGCTCTGGTGGGAAGCTCGCACAAAATACAGATGCTTGGACCTCACTCCAGAGATCCTAATTCCTTATAGTTGGGTTGGGGCCCAAGAATCTCCATTTTTAACTAGCTCTTAGCTGCCGGTGCTGTGTAGCTAGTCTTGGGGACCAGTAGATGGTGCTTGGTAGGGCGACGTGGAGGGAGTGGGGATTAGAGGAGATGATCTGAGGTGCTTTTCAGCCTAAGTTGAAGACAGAATGTTTTAGCTTTTCTGTCAGGAGAGCAAGGATGAGATAGCAACTTCATTGAGGGACAGAAGTAGGAGGGGAGCAGAATGTCAGGGGCTCTGGCAGGATGGCCATGGCTTTAGTCATGAACCTGATTGCTCGTCTTCCTGGGAAGGAGTGAGCGAGGACTACGTACACAGTCGGTCTGCGGATTGGCTGCTCATCTCTACGCTGCCCTTTCATCTCCCAGGTGGTCTGTGGCTCCAAGTATCTTGTGCGGGGTGAGAGTGCCCGAGACCACGTGGATCTGCTTGCTTCCTCCCGCCATTGGCCGCCTGTCTATGTGGTAGATATGGCCACACCAGTGGCCCTGTGTGCTGACCTCTGCTACCCAGAGCTGACCAACCAGATGTGGGGGAGGAACCAGGGCTGTTTCTCTAGCCCCATGGAGCCGCCTGTGGTGAGTTGCCTCTTGAGGAACCGGAATAAATTCCTCAGGCTGACCATGTCTCACTCCTCTGCTTCTTTGGGGGGCCTCCTGGGTCTAGCATTCCTTTTTGCTCCACCAATGTTTTGTCTTGATGCTTTGGAACCAGCATTTACTCCATACATTTTTACTGACAAACCCGCATATGCATGTGTATGAGGCCATAGCATGTTATAATGTGCCCACGGTATCCCAGACATAGGTATCTGTGTTAAAAAAAAGGTTGCCTTCCAGATAAGCCTAGAAAATTGCTACCTTTGAGAGTCACTCTGCAAGCTGACATGTTAAAGGCCCTGTCCAGCTCTGGAGTACACAGTTTAATTCACCCTGTCTTAGATTTGGCCATGAATATATCGCATGGCATGCCAGTTATGATCTTGAGGCACAATGGTTTAGAAAATACTGACTTATGCAATCCTTTCCTTTTATTAAAAGGGATAACTAAAGCCCAGAGGGGGAAGTGGACTTGGCCAGAGTCACATGGCAGATTAGTGGTAGAGCCTTTGTCTCTGTGTCTTGGTACATTGTACCAGGCACTATTTCTTACCAGAAGTACGAAGCCTTTGGCCTTTGCTGGAAGAGATGTTAGACTGATAATTAGGAAGAAGGGAGGTGAGTGCCCTGGCTAGGATGCACTGTCAGAGGTGAAGACCTCTGGCATTGCCTTGGAGGGGACATTATTGTCATCACTCCCTGGGGCTCACTGGCTCTGTGAACTTGTGCTAGGGACTCCAGAAAGGTGTCTTAACCTCAGTCAGAGCCAGATCCTTCTGCCCCCAGCCCCCAGCCTGAATTGACTAGGTACAGTAATAGCAGCCAACACCTGCTCTGAGAGGTGGCCACAGTTACTAGCCCTGTTCTCACATGAAAGGGAGGCACAGAGGAGGAGGGCAGGTGGCCTGGCCCGGGAGATATGGTGCATGATGACACTAGGATTTAAACAGGGCTGGCTGAGCCCACAGAGTTCGTTCTCATCTACCACACAGGTTCTACCTTAGTCATTCCCTCTTGTCAAAGTGGCTTCCCATCTCTCTTCTAGAGCGTGTCCTGCCCAGAGCTCTTGGACCAGCATTATACCGTGGACATGACAGAAGCTGAGCACTCTGTCCAGCACCCCGTCACCAAGACTGCCACACGGCGCATTGTTCATGCAGGACAGCCCAGCCCTGGTGACCCCAGCGCTGGGCACCACTCCTTGGCCCTGTGCCCTGAATTGGCACCCTACGCAGCCATCCTGGCCTCCCTCGTGGACAGCAAACCAAACAGTGTCCGCCAGCGGCGCATTGCCTTTGACAATGCCACCCACTATTACCTCTATAACCGCCTCATGGACTTCCTCACCAGCCGTGAGATTGTTAACCGGCAAATCCACGACATCGTGCAGACCTGCCAGCCTGGCGAGGTGGTCATTCGTGACAACCTCTACCGCCTTGGGGTTGCTCAGATTAAGACAGAGACAGAGGAGGAGGGTGAGGAAGAGGAGGTGGCCGTGGTGACAGAATAAGCCAGGCTATTGTACAGGGACTGCACCATCTCTCTCAAGCCATAGTAAGGCCCTTGCCTGAGGCACAGCTATCCAGGGGACCTATAGACAGGGTCACCCGTGGGGCCTCTGACTGCTGGGACTGACCAAAGAGCTTCCATTTCCTGAGCATGGTGGGGCCCAGAGTCCTTGGTTCTCACTTCTGGGGGTCAGGAGTGATACCAGGAAACTGCTTCCTGATCCTGAGAGAGCACTTGGAGGTTGGGGGATTCTTAACAGAGCGACAGGAGGCCGAGGGGAAGGTGGTGGCTCCCCTGGGGCCTGCTGTGGGTCCAGGTGGAAGTAGGGGTGGGCTAAGGCAGGAGGCCTGGCATGGGGTGGGAAAGGCGGCTGAGGTCTCTTTCACCCTGCGGAACCCTCATTTCAGCCCCACAGCCTCATGAATTCCTTAGCCTGTTGCCTTTGACAGGGGCCTTGGTGGCCTCATTAGTTCTAGGGATACCTTTGGGCTCTTGATTCTCCCCAAAGGAGAAATGCATTTCCTTCCTGCTCTTCCCGCACCCACATCTGGGGAGGTGAGGAGGGGGAGGAACAGTCAGCCACAGCTCCCTTCCAGGACTGTCCTCCCTGCCCTGAGCTTTGAAGAAAAGAATCCCCTTCCTCCTTTCCCTGGCCACTGCTGCTGCACCTGACATCCTCTCTGGGCCCTGGGACCCTCTCCACAGAGGGGATGTGGCCTGTGGTCATGACATAACCTGGCAGCAGTAGGATAAACTCCCTTCTGTGAAGGGGAAGCAGACTGGGCCGTAAGGAAGCAGCAGGACTGGCTCAAGTGCCCAAGGTTTGCTTAGGGCCTGGGAATTGGCCATGCATTATTTAATTTATTGAGAAGAGTGGAGTAGCTGGCTTTTTCCCCCTCCCTCTTCCCCTGACAAGAATAAAGTTTATTAAATTATCTGGTTTGGGTGAAGCAAGAGTCAATTCCATGCTCCTTGTGTGAGGCACAATGTGGTCTAACTCCAGAAGTGCTTAGCTCGTCCCCTCACGTGAAGGAGGGATGCAAGGCAGTCCTAGGGAATTCACAGGTGCTTGTGTGGTGCAAAGAACCAGAGGCCAGCTGAGTTAATGCTGTTAGTTTAATGTGTACAGAGACATCCCACAGCGTGACTGTTAGTAACGATGAGTCAGCTTGGGGGAGTGCGTGCTTCTTGCTTGGTGTGGCCAGCCACATGCCAAGGTCCCCTACCTTCCAACCCAGAATGACAAGGGCCTGGGCAGAACACCACTAACGTTTAGCTGCCACTTGGCTCATTATAGCAGTACCAGATCCAGGGTGGGGTGGGGCTGTGGCGTGAAGAAGGATATAGGGCAGAGACTGGGTCCTGTTAGAGTCTTACAAAGGAGCCACCCTGCTCCAAGGGGCCTGAGCTGAGTGTGAACACCTGTCCACTCCTGCTGCTCCTCTCAGAGAGGATATCCTACTTCTTTGCCAGTCTGACTAGCCCCCAAGGAGCCTTGTTTTCTCAATACCAGGGCAGCTCCTGGGAACTTCATGGGCATAAGATCAGTCCATTTCTGTTGAGACACAAAGGCATTAGGGAAGGAGGTCTTGGAAGTGGGAACAAGGTTAAGAGAGTGAGCTGGGAGTTCTACCAGTTGGCATAGTGAACATGGGGCCAACACCACGAGGACAGTGGGGGAGGGAGGGCAGGGCTCAGCCCCTAGCCCTTGACTGGCAGTGATGGCCCAGGCTCGGGGAGTGGGGTCCTCTCTGACCTCCCTGGATCCCTCACCTTCCCAAGTTTCAGAGTTGGGCCGAGCTGTTGAATGAAGTGACCAAGGGCAGAGTTTGTACATTCTCCCCATGTTGCCCCATCCATGGAGGAGTTGAAGCTTGGAGGAGCGGAGAGCCGTGCTCCCTGCCATCGCCCCTTAGCAGAACTGGTAGTTGTTGGGCTGCAGCAGGGGCTGGGCAATGTCCCCTTGCTCACAGCAGGCCAGGTGCTCACTTGAGCTCTCTTCCTCGGGCTCGCTGCTACTGCTGCTGCTGGGCAGATTGGCATAGTCCTGAGGGTGGAAGAGACCAGGGACCGTTGGTTCTGATCCATCAGTCCCAGCCCAGCCTGCTTAACCAGACACCCACCCTGAGCCTCACCCCACTCACCCGTTCTCTCCTGTTCACTTGGGCCTGCTCCTGAAGGAGGAAGCAGATCTGCTGGAAGGTGGGTCTGTGGGTGGGCTCCAGGGCCCAGCAGGCCTGCATGATGCTGTATCTGGAGACAGGACAGAGGTCAGCCATGTATGGCTCCCCAGTTCTGGGGAACATTACCCGCCACTCCCAGAAAGGCCTACTCAGCAGAGGGGTCTGCAAACCTAGTCAAAAGTGAGTTTAGTATAAACCTTGGCATGCATTATTATTTAATCTTTATAGGAACCTTTGGAGAAGAGTACTTTCATTAACCCCATTTTGACACGAGGCCATTTGGTATCCTAAGGGTCACTGTAATAATAATCTGAGTTAAAAGTCTATATGAGTCTAGGACCAGCCCCAGTTAAGAGTCTTCTCAGAGCATCCCTCATGCTACCTTGGGAAACCAGTGGAAATCCTGAATTCTATAAAAGGGGCTTATTTTGGAGTCCACGGTGGGGGAGATGAAGCCTGGCCCTGGAGCATTTGGACAGCCAAAGCTTGGGTGTCCTCTTCCCTCCCTCGGACCCTTTGGCTCACATGTTCTTTGGGGCAAACGCAGGCTGGGCCATTTGGTATCCATCCTTCACCAGTTTATAGAACTTGCTGTTCACCAGGATGCCAGGGTAGGGGTTCAGCCCTGCAAAGGTCAAGATCATATGAGAGGCCATGCTCATTGCTTGCCTTCCCCTGCCCCTTCCCACATTCCCACACACGTCTCAGTGAGGCTGAGTGCACAGTGTCCCACCTGGACTGACACTGGAACAGCAGCTGCTGCTATTCAGTGCTTGCTGTGTGCCTGGCATTATGTAGTGGGCTTAGGCTTTAGGAAGGAGAGAGCCCCAAGCCAGGCCTTGCAGCACAGCCTTTGGGATCAGACAGACCACAGCTTCAGTTGTGTGTCTTTAAAGTGGGACAGTGAGCTTGCACCTCCTGAGGTTGTTAAAGCAGTGCATTTGCATTCAAAGACTTAACACAAGTCCCTGTCCTAGGACCCAGGAAATGGACGCTGGTAGATAACTTAAGCTGCATCTTCAAGGGTTGGTAGGTTTCAGACAGAGGAGGGTAACAGCGTTCTGGGTAGCAGCAACAACTGCAGGAGCAGAGACAAATGAGGCAAGGGCCCAGAGAGGAATGTGTGCCGAGAGAGGGGGCCTGCCCAGCCCACTTGGGAGCTGCAGTGCTGAGTTTTGAGAACTCTGCCTAGCCCTTCACTCCCAGCACTCCTTGCTCTGTCCTGGGCACTGGAGCACCCTTGACCAGATTCCCCTGTGAGGTATGAGACACCAGTAGGGTAAGAAGAGTCAGCCCTGGACTGGGCCCAATGTCTCACCAAGTGAGAAGATCTCCCAGAGGAGGATGCCGTAGGACCAGACGTCGCTCTGCACCGTGTATACACAGTCGAAGATGCTCTCTGGGGCCATCCACTTCACAGGCAGGCGGGCCTAGCACAGCAGTCCTAAGTCACTTTGGGCCCTGACTCTGCTCCCTCCCCAGCCTGACCCATTTCCTTTCAGCACTCACATTGCCCTTGACGATGTAGTTGGAGTCGTTCATGATGTCCCTAGCCAGCCCAAAGTCCCCAATCTTGGCCACATGCCCATTGGTCAACAGCACGTTGCGGGCTGCCACGTCCCGGTGGATGCACTAAGGGAGGGAAAGCTCTGCAGGGTTAGTCTCGGCCCCTCCTCTACCTGAGCTCAAGGTGAGGAGCAGGGAGGGCCCCAGGAGGCCTTGGGATCCCTGCTGAGGGGTGGACAGCAGTTTGGGTCCTTCACCATGAGCTCCTGTCCATACTTCTACTAGAGCGCAGGGTCTAAGGAAATGTAGTGTGGCCTGACAACTTAATGCTTAGAAACCCCCATCACCCTGAGCTGCCGCTGCCCTTCTAGCCCTTTGCCCAGCAGCCTGCTCAGACCCCGAGGTAGCAAGCACCCGTGCTGCTGCTGCGACCGTCTCTGGTCGCACTAATGGCAGCTGCTAGCTCTGGGGCCTCACTGTGTCTGGTGCTTCTGGAAGCATTTGCCCACATTGCAACCCTATTTTACCCTCAAACAATTCATTGGTTATGCACATTTTTATAGGTAGGAAACAGAGCCTCAGAGAATTTAAATAGATGCTCAAAGTCACACAGCAAGTGGCAGAGCCAACCATCAAATGGTTGACTCCCAAGTCTGTTCTAGGGATGGTAGCAAGAGCTCCCATTCCCTGGACGTTTATTCCTGGGCGGAGGGTATTTTATAGTTGTCTGATATCCTCACAACTCTATGAGGAAAGTTCTAGCATCCCCACCAGGCTGCTTCATGAGGGGAGAAAACTGTTGTCTCTTTCACACTGCTGAGTAAAAATAGAAATGAATAAGGCCTGTTCTTGGAGCTGGTACCTTCTCAGCTGTCAGCACACTGGGGACATGGACACCCAGGGTGGGGGTGCCACCCTCCTGAAGGCTGCACCCTGGGCACAGCTTTCTCCCCCTCACCCCTGAAGCCCTTCAAGACTGCTGCCCACTTGTTCTCTTGCACTCCTTCCCCCCCTGCCCCCTCACATACTCCCCTTTCCTCCCCCTCCCCCTCACTCATCCAGCCTCCCCTACCAGCCTGGGCAGCCACAGGCTGGCTCCGGCTCCCACTCACATTCTTAGAAGCGAGGAAGGCCATGCCCTGGGCCACTTGGCTAGAGAAGTGGAGCAGGTCTCCGAGCTCCAGGGGCCGTCCGTCCTCCTTGTCCAGGTCTAGGGTGGGGAGAGGTGTCAGGACAGCCCTGCCATGCCCCTGCCCCTCCCTGGCCCCAGTCCAACCGCAGCCCTTCTCCCCTCCCCTGGCCTTGGGACCTCCTCACCTTGCTCAGAGAAGGAGTTGTTTGAAGAGGAAGTGGAGACAGGCCTCATCTCCACATAGGTGTCGACACCCTGGCTGGAGAAGCCACTGTCCCTACATAGGAGAGAAGGGTGTGGGGGGTGGTCAGTCCCCAACACTGCACTGCCCAGCTCAGGCCTTGGCCTCCTGCCCCACTATGAACTCTCCTAGCCACTCAGCAGGGAAGGGTAGAGACCTCAAGATCCATGTGAGCACCCCTTTCTGATACAACCCCCCCTGCCGCATTCTTTCTGAGTGATCATTGATCTCTGCTTGGCCATCCCTAGTAAGGGAGCTACAACCCGCTCCATCTTTGGGCAGTTCTGCCTTGTAGAAAGTTCTTCACTGTTCCTAATGCCAATCCATCCCTGGGATTGTCCTCCTTCTGGTCCTTGCTCTTCCCTTAAAGGCCACAGGGCAGTTGGCTTACTCTTTTCTATAACAGCCCTGCTGGACTTTGAGCATATTCTAGGGCCTCTTCTTTGAGTCCTCTCTTCTCTGGACAGCGACTGTCACCCCTGGCTTCACATTAAAATTACTTGGGGAGCTTCTAGCACCAGACCAATTATGTCAGAAACAATAGGGGCAAACCATAGTCATTCAGTTTTAAACCTCTCCAGGTAATTCCAATGTGCAGCCTAGGTTGAGGCCCACTGGTCTAGAGAGGCACTTCCTAAATTCCCTAAATTTCTGTTTATTTATTTTTTTTAAATAAAAATTTTTTCCCCTTTATTTATTTATTTATTCTTTGAGTCAGAGTCTCACTCTGTTTCCTGGGCTAGAGTGCCGTGGCGTCAGCCTAGCTCACAGCAACCTCAAACTCCTGGGCTCAAGCGATCCTCCTGCCTCAGCTTCCCGAGAAGCTGGGACTACAGGCATGCGCCACCATGCCCAGCTAATTTTTTTCTATATATTTTTAGTTGGCCAATTAATTTCTTTCTACTTTTAGTAGAGACGGGGGTCTCGCTCTTGCTCAGGCTGGTTTCGAACTCCTGACCTTGAGTGATCCGCCCGCCCCCACCTCCCAGAGTGCTAGGATTACAGGCGTGAGCCACTGTGCCCGGCATTTTCTTTAACTGTAATTCATGTTAAAGTGCAGAGTCTGAATAAGCAGGTCTGGGGTGGGTGGGCCGGAGATGGTGCATTTCTAACAGCCCCCAGGTGATGTCTATGAGCCTGCATTTTGAGTGGCAGGAGACTGAGGAGCACTTCTCTAGATGGAATAGCCACTCCTGTTTCTGACCTCCCAACCAGATCCGACTTCTCTCACCCGCCTGCCCCCTCCCTCCTGTTCACTCTGCATGAGAGAGGTGCACCTTGACAATGTCCATACGCTCGTGTGCCTGGACAGGGAACCTAGTATTTCATTTATAATCTGACCATGGCAAAACCATCCCCTCCCTAGAAACTATACTTTTATTAACATAGCTTGGGATCCCACTGGCAGGATTGGTTCACATGCCATTTGCCCTCGAAATTATCCCACTCTGGGTACGGTTCCAGCCTGCAGAGGCCCACTGTGTGCCACCCTCTCAGAGGGGTGCCAGAGATTGAGCAGAGAAGCAGACCCTGCCAGGCCCCCGTTTTTGAAGACACTGGGTGAAGAGAGATGGCCTCCTTCCACTTTGGCCTTTGCAGGCTTGGCAGCTGACAGTGTCTAGGATAAAGACACAACGTACACCCTTCTCGTTCTGATCCTGTCCTGGCCCCTTGCAGTCTGGCTTTGGGGCCCCACAAGCCCTCAAGATGGAGGCCTCCAGGACAGCAGCTTGGTGAGGTGAGTACCAGCCCGGAAGTCAAGAGCGCAGAATTCTAGTCCAGGCTCTGCCTCTGGCCCTGACTCGTGTGTAACATGAAACTTTCTACTTCCTCTCTCTGGTTCCCCATGTGGCTCTGTCCATCTGCCTCTGGATGGCTTCCAGGAATCACAGCATCACAGAACAACAGAGCCAGAAAGACCCGGAGAGGTTCAACACTCTGATGGCTTGCCTGGGGAAACTGAGGCCCAGGTGGACCAAAGACCTAGCCCGGTGATGCTGTTTGCCTCCTCTCTAACAGACTGTGTCCCCACTTCTCTGTGGTGATGTGGGGAATTGCTGTTGGCTACTCCTAAGTGGAACGAGTGTCCTGCAGCCCCCCACAGTATGTGCTATGGGAGAAACAGGGGCGATTGTCCCCCAAATTTGCCCCACTCTGGCTAGGGCTCCAGGCACGGAGTGTGGTTGATCTTTTATACACATTAGGTGGTGATTTCATTAACACGTCTCCGCCAGACTGTGAGCTGCCTGTCTTTGCCCTCCACACTCCCAGAACGTGGCAGTTGCTCAAATATTTGTTAAATAATGGGAATGAATTGGTAGTAGAAAAACAGTTGCCTGTAATACCTGGGGTGACTACTTCCATGGCACAGTAGGGGAGTGAGAGCCGCACAGCCCTGAGCTGGCTTTGCAGACCGAGCCGGGGCCCCGCCTCCCAGGCCTGGCCTCCTTGTCCTTTGCCAGCTACTACCTGCGCACGTATTTCTTCTCCAGCTGGATGTTCTTGTAGCCGGTGCCCACTTCAGGGTCCGGGCCCGGACTCAGGCTGGGTCCCAGCATGGCCTCAGCCTTCCTTCGCAGGAAGTTGAGCAGGTCCCCGTAGCAGCAGTACTCAGTGATGACCAGGACGGGGCCTAGAGCAGCCAGGGGTGTGGGTGAGGGAGGTGGTGAGTGCTTCCCATGTGGACAGGAGCATGGGGCTGGGGGCAGTTTGGCCCCTGGCCTGGGACACGACATGCCCGAGTTCTAAGCCTGCTCTCTGAGCAAGTTTCTCTGCGCCTCAGTAGCCCCATCTGTTTAAAGCAGAGAAACTTCAAAATAAAATTCAGCCCAAGAATTTTTTCCTTAAAGGAATCTGTGGCAGCTCCATATAGGCCAAAACTGCTGTAGGGGAAGACGACGGGGGCACTGGGAGTCCCAAAAAACCCTGGGGCACCTCTGTGGACCCTGCGGTGAGTGTCCAAGCATCTTTGCGTGGGGGCTTTGCTACAGACCCACAGAGTGGGGCTTCCTGGAAGCAGGGCCCAGGAATGTGCAGTTTTATCTCCTCCTCTGGGTGCTCTGATGCCTGTGGCTGAGGACCCCTGGTAGAGCTCAGCAGAATGCTCTGCACCGCCCACTAGCGCTCCTGACTAGTCCAGGAGTTGGCCCAGGACCCTGGGCCCGGTCCCCGCCAGGCACTCACCTCCATGGGTGCAGGCTCCCAGGAGGTTGACGATGTTCTCGTGCTGGCCCAAGTGACTCATGATCTTCAGTTCTGACATGAGTGCCTCCTTTTCGTCAGCATGAGCTGTGGCTGGGAGATTGGGGCCACAGGTCCCACAGATGGGAGAGGGCAGGACACAGAGAGCCACATAGACAGGGGCCAAATGCAGAGGCCCAGGGGAGCAAGCAGGGGTACCCAGAGACCCAGCCAGAAGAGGGAGGAGAAATGCAGACACAGATGGGAATTAGGGAGGGAGAGAGGAGGGATGGGCCTGTCACTGGGGTGGTCTCAGGGTGGCAAAAGGCCAAACGGTAACCAGGCTGTGGCTAGTGGCCTCTGTGCACCCCAGCCTCCTTGGATGCCCCTCCACACCCAGAGGTCAGCCTAGACCTCCTCGGAACCAGGAGTCAGAGGAGGCTGGAGCCCACAAGAATGGCCAGGTCCTCACCCCCAACCCCAGCTCGGTCCCCCGGGCTCCAACAGGCTGAGATGTGGGCGATGCCACTTGCGATGACAGGGACATCTCAGCCCCAGCATACACCAGCTCCCGTCCCCTCCCCCAGCCTCTTCCCTCACTCACACTTCAGCATCTTCACAGCCACCTTCAGGACAGCGTCTTCCTTGCCCAGACCAAAGGCCGTGGCCTCTACCACCTTCCCAAAGGCGCCGGCTCCGAGAGTCTTACCTGCCACACACACACAGCCTCTTTCTAGGGGCTCAGAGCTCCCTGCACCCCTGCCAGCCCCGAGACAGAGAAGGGCACGGGGACGCTGAGGCCCCGCCTCACCGAACTGCAGGTTGTTTCGGGGGAACTCCCACTTCTCGTTGTAGGGCAGCTGGGTGGGGTCGATGAAGGTGTAGCTGTTGCCCTCGTAGCTCTCGATGATCTTCCAGCGGACCTGGTACTTGGGCTTCTGCAGAAGAAGCAGCAGCATGTGGCAACTGGGTCTAAGAGAGTCATGTTGTCTCATGAACGTGACACCGAGAGCGTGTCGCTGCTTGACTCTGCCTTAATGTGTGACCTTCCCTTCTCCAAGCCCTTCAGTGTCCCCATCTGTGCACTGAAGACCTTGGACAGGAAAACCTCGGAGGGTCTTGACAGCTCTGATAATTCCTGAGCCAGAAGGGAGGGTGGAACTTGAGATCTGCCCATCTAGCCACCCACCCACTTTCCCATCCAAATATTTTTTGTTTTTATTTTTTAATTGTGATAAAACATACATGACATAAAATTTACCTAATCAACCATTTTTAAGTGTATATTTGGGCAGTATTAAGTACGTTCACAGTGTTGTGTAATTTCCAGAGCTCTTTTCATCTTGCAAAACAGCAACTCTACCCATCGAAGAACAATTCCCCATTCCCTCCTCTGCCCCGCCACTGACAACCATGCTTCTACTTTCTATCTCTCTGAATTTCACTGCTCCGTGTACTTCATATGCATGGCATCACAGAGTACTTGTCTTTTATGACTGTCTTATTTCAGCAAGATAATGTCTTCAAGGTTCATTCGTGTTGCAGCATGAATCAGAATTTCCTTCCTTTTTAAGGCTGAATAATAGTCCCGTCCAAATAGCTTACTATTTGTGTCAGCCCCTGCCCCCATGGAGTTTGCATTATAGTGGCTGGGAGGCATTAAACTCAAATACATATATATGCAGGACATTTTCAAATAGTGCTGTGAAAAAAATAAAGCAAGGTAATGGGATAGAGAGTGTTAGGTACAAGTGAGTCAGGAGAGGCCCCTGGGAAGCCAGCCACGTGACCTCTGGAGGGAGAATTTCCCAGGCACGGGGCACACACAAGCTGCAGGCTTGCGTGGGAAGGATTCTGGCAAGTTTGAGCTACAGGAAGATAGCCAGCCTGGCCTGAGGGAGGTGAAGGGGGAGATTCCAGAGGCAGGAGGTCTTGAGGGATGTAATAAGGTGAGTGGATTTCCTTCCAGCTACACTGAGAGGCCCTGAGGGTTGGAAGCGGGTGAGTAGCCATCTGACTTTACACTGGAGACAGAGAGAGACAGAGAAAGAGAGAGAGCGAGCCTGCCCACTAGACGGTGAGCTTCTGGGTGGCCAGGACCTGAGAGTTCCTTCTCAGGCTTTCCATGCTGTCACCAACCAGCCAGTGGAGGCAGAGCCCCAGGATCCAGGGTGCAGGAGTGGCTGCCTCTGTTTCCTGCCCAGGGGGCAGCTGCATGGGGGCATCATGCCAAGGGCTGCCCATGAGAAGTGCTGATGGAAGACCAAGTTTAGGGGGAAAGTGGAAGCTGGCCTGGGGCGGTGGAGGACATTGAGGCCTTGGGTCAGCAGACCAACTCTCTTTCCGGTCAGGCCTTGGGGACAGGGACCAGCTCGGCTGTGCCTGCAGCTGGGCTCCTTCCCTGGGCACCCGAGCTAGTGAGGTGTGGGCAGCTAAAGGGAGTGTGGGCAGCTGCTGGGGCGTAGGGTGGCCTATGGCTGCAAGTCTTGCCAGGTTAAGAGAAAAGCTTTCAGCTAGCCACCAGGAAGAACTTCTAGAATCTAGATGGTAGTTAGGGAGAAAAGACTGCAGTTAGATATAAGGAAGAACCTCTGGGCTCTGATTCAGGAGGGCAGACTTCAAATAAACATAAGAACATCCGTGTTATAGCTTGGGACGTAGGGAAAGATGAGTCTCCGAGGAGTGAAACCGTGCGTGTGGTGCCTTCCCAGCCCAGAAGACAGAGACGGAGAGCGAGGAGGGGCTTCTTTGACCTTTTCTGGCCACTTCCATCTCCGGTGAGCCTCTGTGGCCAAGGCTGTTTCTTCTCCTCACCACTTCTCCTTCCTCTGTCCCTCTGCAGCTGGCAGAGTTACCACCACCCCTCACGGCCACCCCAGCTGCATTGGGGACATCGTTGGGAGGAAGGGGGATCAAGGAGGAAGAGGTTTGGCTGGAATCTCAGATCTCTGACTCCTAGACTCCCGAACCTGGAGGAGTCCTGAGCTCCCTCCCGCCTGCCCCGGGAATCCCCACCCTCGTCCCTGCTGGCTGGCCAGCCTCCCAGGGCACAAGGGAGGCTGCTGTCTACCCCGAGGGAGCCTCTCTTCTGAAGCACGGCCATTAGTGGGGGGGTGGGACGGGCCAGATTTCCCAGTAACATAGGAGTGATATGATGATAGCTTACTGAGCACTTCCTGTGAGTACGGCACTGGGCCAGACACTCAATGTGCATCATCTCCTCATTCCTCGGAATGGGCCCAAGCCCCGTGCCCACCCAGGACTCACACCCTAGGTGCCGAAGTGGACACGGAGACACCAAAGTCCTGGCCACCCTCCCCATCGAGGCCTGCTGGTTCCGGGCAGGCAGATGTTCTCTGTCTCAGAAAGGCGGAGACCTGAGCGATCCCTCCTGGAAACTTTGGGGGTCCCTCCTGTTCCTCCTCAGAGCTCAGCCCTGGCCCCAGAATCCTATCTCTCCAGGGCCTCCGGCTCTGGAGGAGCCGCTGACTCCTGCCCTTTCTCTTCCCCCGGGGCTCCCCTTGTGGTCTCTTTGGGGACAGAAAGGTGATGACTCAGCCCTGAGGCAGAAACCACCCTTCCCAAACAGCACGCTCCTTTCTCCAGGCCTGGGCAGTGGGGCTTAGAACCGCATGGGGCGAGGCCCGGGGGACTGCACTGCAGGGCATGGCCAGCTCGACCCTCACAGTCTTGTCCCATGGGTGGACAGCTCGGCTTGGGGCAACTAAAGGGTCTGCACATGGGTGTTGGGGAGGATGGTAGCCCGAGGCTACAGGTCTTCCCTCGGCCTTGCATGGGATAAGGGGCAGCCGAATTTCCTGGGTGAGAAATGAGTTGGTGACTGGGGGGATGTGTTCCAAAAATGGTCCCATGGAGAGGGAAGATGGCATTCCTAACCCACAGCCAGGGGAGGTTGTCAGCCCAAGGCAGAAAGGACTGCAGGGGACCAAGGCCCCCTCTGGGATCTCGGCAGGGCCCGGGTAGGCAGCGTTCAGTGCCATATAAGGAAGAACTCCGCTGCAGTCTGAGCTGCTCAGAGAAGGAACGGGTGGCCACGAGGGTGAGTGAGGTCTTGTCCCTGGAGGTGGGTGAGGAGGGCCCAACAACCACTTCGGGTGTGTAGTCATGGAGATGCCCAACGTCAGACCCACCTCCAGTCCCAAGAGACATGAGCTAACTTTGGTTCCCCAATCAACTTCCTCCCGGGCCGGGGTTGCTTGGCTCCGTCACTGGGCACTGCCTGCGCCTGCCAAGTGCTCTGCACGCACTGTGCCATGGGATCTTCACGACAGCCTGGTGCCGTTACTAACCCCACGGAGAAACAGAGGCTTAGAGACACCACCATCGTCCCATAGCCAGAGACTGGCAGAGGCAGGATTTGGACCCAGATCCATTGAACTCCAAGTCCCGGGCTCTTAATCTAGACAGTAGGCTCTTAGAATATCAGAGGAGGACGGGGCTGTTAAAGTGTCCCAGTCCCATTGTATATGAGGGGAAACTGAGGATAGTGAATCAACCAAGGTCACATGGCAAAACAGTGTCAAAGCTGGGCCTCGATCCCTGAGGTCTTGACCTGGGATCCTGTTTTCTTGGGGGCTGCCCTCAGAGCTGCCTTCTCATGTTTGGTAGAACCCCAGCCTCCAACTCTGTAAAACCGAGTTAGTAACACTGTCTGCATGCCATGGTTACTGAGAGCATTAAATGAGATGATGTAGGTAACATGCTTCATAAAAATGCCCCTAGCACACCTGCAGTCCCAGCAACTCAGGAGGCTGAGGCAGGAGAACTGCTTGAACCCAGGAGTTTGAGTGCATTCTGGGCAACATGGTGAGACCTCATCGCTAAAAAAAAAAAATGCCCCTAAAATTGCTATCACTTGAGTACACATAGTGACAGGCAATGCACTAAATGAGCAATATGCAATAAGTGGCAATTCTGATTAATAATATTAAATAAGGAAGAAGATGATGATGGTCCTAGGCCTTCCTCCTCACTAGACACACTACCTATGGGCAAGACTCAGGCCTGACCCTGAGGATGTCCTGGACACCCCTGGGCTGGGACAGGATCACATGTCTATGCTGTCCTGGAATCCTGTTCCTCTCCTCATAGCATCTTTCTCTCTATAGCCTGCACCCTCGCTTTCAAGGCTATTTGATTAGCGACCGTCTTCTGCACTAGACACTAAACCCCACCAGGGCAGAGCATGAGAGGCCACCCAGCACCTGGCCCACGCTGGCATACCATAGGTGCCCACTAAAGAGCTGTTAGCTGATTGACTGACCGACTGGCAGAATGAGTGGGTGAGGGGGCAGAGGGGCGGTGCCAGCCTGCATGCACCTGGCTCATGCAGGTACCTGGCTGCCCCATTCCTGCCCCAGCTCCGGCTCACCTGCTTGTACTTGTACAAGAGCAGCAAGAGCAGCAGCAGCAACAAGGCCATGACGGACAAGCAGGCGACCACCACTGGCGTGAAGAGGAACTCGTCAGGGGGCAGTGTGCGGGCTCCTGGAAGGGGCGAGGCAGAGGAGTGAGCAGACAGACGGGATCTCCGCTGAGACCAGGCCAGCCCGCTGCCTGGAACCCAGGGATACCCAGGAAAGGCTTGCTGACTGAGTGAAGCGTCTCCTGGAGCCTCAGAGAGCCCCTCCGGTATCCCCTCCCCCAGAGAGGGGCAGGGAGGACAGCCCCTGCAGCCCTGCCCATGCATAGCTCCAAACCCTGCCAGAATCAGAGCCTCGTGTGGCTGGGGGACTCTCGGGTCATGCAGTCACCTCCTGCCAGGACAGGAAATCCCTCTGCAGCAGCCCGGCCTAGGGCCCAGCCACCGCTTGCATACACACCCCCAGTGACGGGGGGTTTATCCCCTATACATCCAGGAAGCTCGATCAGAAAGGCCTTCCGGAGGCTGCACTGAAAGCTGACTCCACGGCGTTTCCCGGCAGCTTCCTCACATGTCCTTTGGAACCACTCAGCCATCTGAGCGTCTGAAAGCCAGGCTCATGGCTCCTGGTGTCCTCTTTCCCCAGATCTGTAACCCTAGCCTTGTGACATGTTTCCACCCCCTTGCTCAGATCAAGAGCTTGGGTCCGAAGTCAAGTCTCACCTCTGCCACTTAGGAAGTGTGTGACATTGAACCTATGACTTCTCTCTACGCCTCGGATTTTATCCCCTCCCCCAAAGAGGAAGGAAAATGGTACCTGGCTCCTGGGTGTGTGAGTTAATTGTGGTAACGCCTGCACAGAGCTTGGCATGGGGCCTGGCACAGCGGGAGCAGTCAATAGAATGTTGGCCTTGTTACTTATGATACACACCCCAGCAGCAGAGCTGAGAGCAGCCGCAGGCAGCTGCTCCAAAGCCAGCAGCTGGGGTACAGCAGTGACCACCTCTGAGCGTGGGTCTCGGGCAGACCCACGGCCTGCTGTGTCCTCGCCAGGCCAGGCCCAGAGAGCCTCACCAGGGCACGCAGTGGGTGCTGGAGCCTGGTCCCTAAAGACCCAAGGGTGCTGTGGGCCGTCACGACTGGCCCTGGGCTGGGGGTGGACTGCGTTTGCTTGTTCTAAGCTCCGCAGAGGCACTGGTCCCCTGCACGGACCCTGTGCCAGTTCGCAGCGTATATGCCACACGCCTGCATGTCCTTGTGAATTAAGGAATGAGATAGAGTGCAGGGACAGGAGCAGGGCCAGGGTGCCTCAGCCTGCTTTCTCTCTGGACCCCATGCTAGCTCCCTCTGCTCCTCTGCCCCTTCTCGGTGCCTCTGGGGACCCGCTTGTCATGGGGGGGTGCTGGAGTGGCCCCGGGAGGTGGAACTCCATACTGCTGGGATCTGCTCCAAATGGGGATCTGGCCTTGGCCCCCCGGGGGCTGTGCAGGTTCCAGGACCGTCTCCTATCCCACGTGCAGCGGGTGCGAAGTCTGCACTCACCTGCGGCGATGGGCCTGAAGGCGTGGGAGCTGTTCCCCACACCGTTGTGGGCCCTGCACTCGTACGTCCTGTTGTGCTCTAACGTCCCCATGGGCAGCAGGCTCTGCACAGTCACCTTGTGGAAAGGCTCCCGGCTCAGGACCTGGGGGTGC
This sequence comes from Cheirogaleus medius, assembly GCA_008086735.1. NCBI lineage: Eukaryota > Metazoa > Chordata > Mammalia > Primates > Cheirogaleidae > Cheirogaleus > Cheirogaleus medius. Next base: position 1,458,764 of record VBSM01003214.1, read on the forward strand.
GAGTCCTCCCAGACCTGCAGCACTTGGGCCTCATCACACCTGGGAAGAGCAGAAGGGGCTCAGAGTTCGGGGTCCCCAGCATCGGCATGCCCCTCCTTCCCACTCCGGGGGTGCCCAGCCCCTGCCCCGGCCCCCCGCAGCCCAGGTGAGAGAAGTGAGCAGAGCCCGCCTACCTGTCAGTGTGGCTCCTGCACTCCAGCCACGTCACGTTGGGCTGGGGGTACCCGGAGGCCTCACAGAGCAGGGCACGGGAGCCATTGATCAAGGTCCACGTGACTCTTACCTCTGGGGGGTCTGAGGAGGAAAGTCCCCTTTCCTGACCACCCTGCACTGAGTCCGCTCCCCAACAACCTCTCCCAGAACAACCCCCCACCCAGGCCCAGCCCATCTCTCTGGGCAGCCCTAGGGACCCCCCAGGCCCCGCCCATCACTCACATCGAAGGGTGAGCTCGAAAGTCAGAGCGCTCCAGCCGCCCGGGTTCCTGGCCATGAAGGAGTAGCGGCCGGCCTCGGAGGGCTTCAGGCGGGGCAGGGAGAGGGTGGAGGTGTACCTGCGGGGGAGAAGCAGGGGTCTGGTGGGCCCCAGCCTGTTACGGCCCCTGCCAGGACAGCGAGGCTCAGATAACAACCTTAGAGGGGTTTGCTTTGTTTTTGGTAAACAGTCCAGGGCCCAAAGGCGTTGGCTGTGCCAGGCACTCAGTCGGGGTGCCACTGAGACACGGGAGAACCACCAACCCTACTTCCTTAATTGTTTTTTTAATCGGAAAGTGGTTTGTTCTGAGGTTTAATAGAGGTGATGTCTGTGAGTTGCTGGGAGCACATCACAAGTCCCCTTCTGTCACCACTGTCACCGGACTAAGCTTTCCCAAGAGCAGTAATCCCTGCTAAAAATCCCTAAAGTGCTCTCCCAGCCAAGAGGGATTGTGAGAGGGACAAGAGGCAGGATATAGGGCCCTGGGTTCTAAGCTGTGTTGCTATGGAGACCGGGGTTCAAGTCCTGGTGCTGCCATTTCTAGGCTGTGTACTTAACCTCTCTGATCCTCTAATTCCTGTGCTGTAAGGGTGATACTGATGGTTATTAATTCACAGGCTTGGCCTGAAGATTAAAGGGGTGTGTGTTTAGGGTGCTTGACACAGAATCTGACTCATGGTAGGCACTCAATTTAATGGGACCCTTTATCACAGAAAAGGTCTGGAGGCAGATACTAACGACAAAAGTTATCCTTGGCTGACTCTAGGAAATTTTTTGTTTTGTTCTTTTCTTAATCTCTATTTTATAATTTGTCCATAATGAGCATGTATTTTTTAGGTAATAGATAAGTTCTAAAAAAAAATTGTAGCAAATTACCAGATCTTGCTTGGAAAATGTCTGCAGTTACTAGTCGGCTAAAATCCACAGTATTCAAAGGGCAGTTTCATTCAGCCAGACCTTCGGCATAAAGACCCTCTGTGTGTCATTTCTTGACATCTACCCCTTTCACTGAAAAGAATTTAACTTTTTTGGATGATTCAAAGTCACCGTGATGATCATAACCATCACACGAGCTACAATTTAGTGGCTGTTTGGGGTTCCTTTCCACAATGTCTCTGCTGCTTATGGACCCCCGGAAACCTACCCATGATGGACCAGCCCCCTTCCAGGGTCTGCAGATTCCAGACTCAGAACTGCTTCAGAGGAGGGAAAGATAGAAACCCTGGCCGGAAGGGACCAGGAGTGAGCGGAGAGGAGGAAGATGAGGACGAGGAAACATCCTGGCTGCTTCTGACAGCTGACCAGCAAGACCCCAGCAATCCACGAGGTCTGGGCGTCGGGAGCTGGAACAAGAGCCACAGAGGGCTGTGGCGTGGGGATGTCTACGGGATTGTGTAGCCCGGGGACGGCAGGCAGATCTCTTCTCGGGAGCCAGCTATGCTGGAAATACTGCCCGGGCTGTGTGGAGAAGGACTCTACGGCTGCATCTAGACTCTGCTGGAGAGAGTGACAGAAAAGGATCAGGGCTGCCATGAGTGTGGGCGGGAAAGTGTCTCCTGCACACCCATACTGCTGCTCTTGATAAAGCTGTGCTCTCTCGTTCTCATAGGACAGGGTAAGAAATGATTATGTTACTACCTGGGATGAGGGTTCCTCTTAGCAAGGAAACGTTCTTGTTTAGAAACTACCTGGTTAGGTCGCTTTGGGTGGGAAAATAAGATCCTGAGGACATAGTCCACAAGAAAACAGGAAAAAGAGGTTTCTTAAATGCGCACGTGGAGCACACGGGATCTGGGAGCAGAGAGAGGGAAGAAGCGAGGGTGTGAAGCCAGGCCGCACGGTATGAGAGCAGTCTGGAGCCTGTGAGGAGAGCAGCCAGTGAGACATTCTCAGGGTAGGCCTGACCACAGGCCTTGGAGAACATGTGATGTGTCTGTGATTGTGCGATGTTAATTCCCTCTCCCCCCCCCCCCCCCCCCCCCCCCCCGCAAACCTGTGTACGTGGCAGACACCTTGTGCAGTCACTGTTAGGAGTGTGTCTATGCACGGAAATCACAGGGGTGGTTTCTACATTTGGACCAGCCACAAAAGAGGAGGACAAATGAGATGGAGCATCCTTGCGGGCCGGCGAGAACGCGCACTCCAAAGAAGTGGTAGAATTTGGAGGAGGCTTTGGACCTCCCACGGGTGCGGGACAGAGAGGCAAGCCAGTGTGATCCAAATCTCACACACAGATGACTGATGTCCCCGTAGTCAGGGACGGTGAAGCCCAGAAAGGGGAAGGGACTCGCTCAAGGTCACACAGCAAGGTTGGGACATGACCTGTGTCCTGACTCCTGCTGCAGCACAGCCCCCCAGCTGGCTGTGGGGCTGTGCAGATGGGAGCCAATAGGTGGTACCTGTATGTGTTCTTGATGGTGACAAAATCAAGCTTAGGCTGGTGGTCGGAGAAGGGTCCCAGGTAGGTCCAGTTAAAACACTGCAGGCCTGGGTAGGCCTCCACCTTGACTTTGAGGTCGAGCTTCTCACCCACCATCACCTCCTGGAGGAGGTTCTGCTCAGAGATCAAGTTCAGATAGGCACTGTCTGGAAAGCAGAGCACACAGGCATCTGGCATTAGTGGAAGATGTCCTGGTTTATTGGTTCATTTGCTCATCCGCCTATTGACCCAGCAGTCCCTGAGCACCTACGATGTGCCACCTGCAGTCCCCACCTCTGACCAACGCTGGTCCTCTGACATCCCTCTTCCCACCACCTGCCTCAGGAGCCCAGGGTCAAAACTCTTCTCACCCAGTCCTGGGAGAACCCAGGCAAATTCCTACCCCCCTTGTGCCTCCATCTCCTTATTTGTAGAATGAAGAGATTTGAATTTATCTGTGATTTTCTAACTATTCAAAAAATGTTTGGTTATAAAAAAAAATCTGTCGTTTTTTCACATGCTCTTATCCATTTCCCTTCTAGTAATGTCAGTCCGTGTGGCTTCCACATGCGGCTCTGGAGTAGGCATGTAGCACAGGCCAGCCCGTCAGTAGTCTGTCCTCATGGGCTGGGCACATGAGCCCTTGAGTCACCGGCATTCAAGTCCATGGTTTTTGTTGGAACTGTGGGAAAATAGAAGCCTTAATTTCACTGGTGTTGCCAAGCCTGGTGCCACTAGGACTCCCATGAAGGGACGGCTTTCCTGGGGACTAGCCTCAAAGGAAATAAGTAGAGCTGAGAGTTGGGCAGCGGCAGATTTTTGCCAGCATCATCTAGACACCTGGATCCAACTGTCCCTGAAGCAGACACCCACAGGCTTTTTAGCCATATGGCTAAAAAATCCTCCTTTCGATCAGGCCAGTTTGAGCTGGGTTTTGTTAGTTGTTTCCTCTAATGAAATATTGCATGACTGAGAATCAAGCTGCTCTGCTTGAACCTCAGGCAAAGGAGTCGTGGCAAGAACCCCCATTGGCTCAGCCTCTCCAGGCCTTTCATGGGAGTCCCCAGGATGCTTTCTTAAAACCCCAGGGCTCTGCAAAAAGCCCTGGACTAGACAATCCCTAAGGGTTCCTCTCCGTACTTAATTCTATGAAATCTAAAATTCGCTCTTCTACCCTGTCATATGCCTGTGTAAAAGTCCCCTGCGGCTCCCCATGCCTCCATTATTTAGCTTGGCATTCGAGGCTCTTCTCGGTCAAATCAGGTCTCACTGTGCTTGTCCAGCCGTCTCCCCTCTTCCTACTCTCTCTCTCTCTCAGTGCTCTACCCACCTGGGTCTCCTAACATCCCTGAACACACCATAGTCATTCCAACCTTGGAGGTTTTGCTCAAGCTATTCCCTCCACCAGGAAACTCATCCTCTTCCTCTCTTCTATTTAAAGCCTCTTCATCCTCCAAGACTACCCCCACCAGGGAGTCTCCACCTACCCCCCAACCCCAGCCCACAGGAAGCTCTCGCTCCCCGACTCCGGTTGCCCTTGCAGACCACACACTGCAAGGGCAGTGTGTGCCTCGGGCTCTCCGAGGCAGCCGTGCCTTGGGCTCTCCTCGCAGGTGGCTGCCTACTCATAGGGCAGCCGTGCCTTGGGCTCTCCCCGCAGGTGGCTGCCTTCTCTCTCCAGCTAGTCTGCGAGCTTTCAGGGGTAAAGCCTCTAGCGTCGTCTTGTTGTTGCTGTTGTTCTTCTTCTGGCCACGGGAGACTAGAATGACCCAGAGCCTGCTCGCACCCAGAAGAGCTCCTGCCTTGCCTCGGGGCTCCAGTTCAGGGACTGCCACTGCGCCCGCCCCAGTCTCCGCAGCCAGAGACCTGAAGGTCATCTTCAGCCCATCTCTCTTCCGCATCCCTTCGTCTCGGGCCCAATCCGCACGGCACCAGACTGAGCCTTCTCGGATACCATCTCCTGGTGCAGCTTAGGCAGCGTTCACTCTGTGCCAGGCCCTGTTCGAGGCACTTCTCATATATATGTGTGTGTTATGAAGGCGGTTACTGTTAATATCCCCATTTTGCAGATAGGGAAACTGAGGCACAGGGGGTTGAGCAACCTGCTAGTCCTTGGTGGAGCCAGGTTGGAGTGTGGCCCAGGAGTGTGTGTTCCTGACCACCACGCAGTGTCTCTTCATGTGTCCATGATGGAATGAATGAATGAGTGAACAAACACAGTCCAGTAGGGAGCTACTGGACCCCAATCCCAAAGCAAACAAACGAACAAAAATTGGTGCTAAGATGAAACATGGCAAAGCAGTATAGGAGCCAAGGAGGGAGAGAGGGTGCTGGGGGAGGGCGTGGGAAGGTTCTCCAGTGGAGGTGTCCTTAGCAGTGTCTCCTTCCCTGACATCAGCTTCCTCCTTCCCAAACCCCCTCTGCACCCACCCCCGGGATCCCTGCTGACCCTCCCCCACCACGCTGATGCTCACCTACCACCCGGAAGACCATGGAGGTGGAGTGGGTGCCCTGCTCATTGGTGGCCTGGCAGGAGTAGTTGCCGGCATGTTGGAAGTCTACTTGATTGAGGTTGAGGGTCAGGATTTTTTGGTAATGTCCATCACGAAAGTCGGATTGTTCAGGGATCTCGAGCTGCAGCCAGAAGGAATGGAGATGGTATACCAAGGTTGTTTAGGGATTAGAAAGATCTGGGTTCAAATCCTCAGCATTTAAGGCTTACTATCTGCCTATCTTTGGGCAGGGGACTGAACCCTGGGCCTCAGTTTCTTCATCTGTAAAATGGGACTAATACTGGTCCCTGCCCCTGAGGTTGAAGCGAGGGGTAAGTGAGATATGCATGCAGTGGCTTAGGGCTGTGCCTGGCACACTGTGGGCACAGTGGGGAGGGGTTCTTAGAAGCAGCCTAGCATGATCCCCTCCTGGGAACACTCCCTCCTCCTCCGTCTCTCCAAAAGTTTTTCTGAAATAGCCCTTGTATTCCTGGGCTTCAAAGGTGGCCTAGAAACCCCTTGCTAAATCAGAAGTGAGCTCCATCTGGCTCTTGTCTATAGGCTGGGGCAAAGGTGGTCAAGGGGGCAGAGTACCACCTGCCCCCACCCTCTTTCACAGGGTTCAGCAGCATGAGCCCGAGTCCTGGCTCTGGAGCAGTTACAGCCTGGCAGGGAGACCTTGGGCACCTCTGCTCCCCTCTCTGGCCCTGGGCCGTACCCTCTCCCCGACAGCCAGTTTGGAGGGGGCTGGGGGCTGCACCCTGCAGGGCCTGGTGTGCTGGGAGGATGGGCAGACCTCATCTTCCTGTCCCCCTCCAGGGACTGACCTTGGTGTCGTTGTGCTGGAGGAAGACATCAAATTCAACCTCAATGTTGCTGGCTGAGCACACGATCTGGGCAGCCTCCCCTCGAATCCGCACCAGCTCTGCAGGCTCCAGTGTCAAGGTTGGTGGCCCTGGGATGACTGAAGCCAGGGGAGAGAGCCCTGAACACCCAGGCTGGAGCTGGCACTGCGCTCCCTGCCACGGGCCAGGCTACAGGCCAGGTCCCTTCTGCGTCCCCACCCAGTCCCGGGAGGCAGCCTTGATGCCTCCGTTTCCCCCACAGCAAGTCCTGCCTCTGCAGAGCCCTGGAAGGCCCACGTTCTCCATCGCCCCCACCCTGCCCAGTCCACCACCGTTCTCCACTCTGGACCTCTGCAGCAGCCACCTCGAAGGCCTCCCTGCCTCCCCTCTACCCCCCCTACAACCTAGACTCCTCACAGCAGCAAAGCGACCTCTTACAAATGTAAACTGGATCAAGCCTCTCTCCTGTGTGAACATCAGTGGCGTCCCATCACGCAGAATAAAAGGCAAGGTCCTTCCCATGCCCCTGACCTGTTATGGAACCCCTGACCCTCACCCTCCCTTTGCTGCCCTGCGGCCACACTGGCTTTCATTCCCACCACAGGGCCTTTGCATGCCCCTCCCTCCTGGAGGGCTTTCCTCCCAGTCTTTGCATGGGTAGCTCTTCTCGTCCTTCAGATCTTTAGCTCAAAAATTCCTCTGAGAGGCCTTCTGTGGCCAGCTTGGCTGAATTAGCCTCACCAGAGCCCTGATCCCTGACACCCCACCCCAGCCCCCCCAGCTCGGTTTCTTGCTCATCACGACTTGTCTGTACTTCCTCTCTGGTCTGACTCCCCTGTAGAATGTCAAATCCATGGTGGCGCTAGCCGCACACACAGCGGGCAGTGAGTTAATGTTTGTGCCTGTTGCTGCTGTTGAAAGTTGATCTAGTCCAGTCTCCCAAGGCCAAGAGACATGAAAGGACTCCCTCAAGGTCACTGAGGGGGTCACGGCAGAGCTGGGGCCTGGGACTCCCGGCGCTCAGCCAACCCAGGGCTCTGCGGGAGGAAGGGCCAGGGAAGTACCCCAGTGGCCTCCTCTGCTCACACAGCTGGGGGCCTTTGACCTCCTGGGCAGATTTGGCAGCCTCAGGTCCCAAGGCCACTGGGCCACCTACCCCACTCTGACCCTGACCCTGCTACGAGGGGCCGATCCCTCCAGCCCAGGCCCTCAGCCCGGGGCCCTGTTGCTCTCGCCCGTCCTCGCAGAAACCAAAGTCCCAGCAGGGTGAGATCCCACAGCCTCCACTGCTACCACCGGGCCACAGCCAGAGCCAGCGCCTGCACCTCGGCCACCTCCCTGCCTCTTGGCTCAGCCCCCTGCTTCAGGTGCCCAGTGCCCAGCCCTAGGCTGTGCCTGCGTGGAAACTCGACGTTGGAGGGTGTGAGACCGTCAGCCTTCTTTCCGCTCCCGGAGCTGTCTCCACCTTTCCACCGGTGCCTGCCGTGTCCGCTGCCGCAGATCTCTGCGTAGCCGCCTCCTTCACGCCACTCACATTGTAGCGTGAATTAAAAGTCTCCCTCTCAGCAGGGCTCCCTTATTCCACACCCCTTCTTCAGTTACCTTGGTTAACATCTTTCCCAGCGTGCCTAATGGTCTGACGTGACCCTGTCCACTGAGTGACTTGATTGCATGGGGCCTGTCTCCCTGCCCAGCACCTGGCCCGCCTTGCCCCATGGATGGTGGTGGATGGATTGGTGGGAAGAAGTGAAAGGAGGCCCCAGTCCCCAGTGGCCACCTGCATGGCTGCCAGCTCTCCGCCACTGCCCTCCAAGCCTGGTCGTCCCTCCCTGCCCTGCACACCTTTCAGCACGTTGAGCCGGATGCTCATGGACGTCTCCTTCCTGCCACCCACCAGGGCACTGCATTGGTAGTAATCGCCATGCAGGTACGAGGCCTTGTGGATGGTGAAGCCGTGCCAGAGCGAAAAGGAGTAGTTGGTTTGGCGCCGGGGGGCCCGGCCACGGTCACGCATCAGCGACACACCCGCCTCCAGCGCGGGGTCGGTGAGTAGGCAGGGCAGCAGCGCGTCCTGGTCCTCGAACACCGTCACCTCATCTGCTAGCACGTTCCAGGGCCGTTGAGGGTCTGGGGTAGAGGAGGCACAGAGTTACAACTGTCCTCCCTCCACCAGGCAGGGGTCCCCAGGACACTGGTGACAGGAGGCTCAGAAAGGCTGATCATTCTCCTGAGGTCACACCCTCCCCCAGGGCAGTGCAGCGGCTGCTTCAGAGGGGGCCTCTGGAGTCCTATGCGCCCGGGCTCCAGTCTAGTCCCACTACGTGATGCTGCATGACCTTGGGTGACCTCTCTGAGTCTCTGCGAAATGAGCATATTAATAACAGCACCGACCTCACAGGGTTGCCGTGGGGACTACGTGAAATGGGAGGCGCTGCCACAGGCCCTTGTTTGTGGCCAGCACGGAGTGAATGCAGAGCTGCTTTGTTAGAGCGTGAGCGTTGCGGCCCAGCCCTCCTGCCCATAGCGGGGCCTGCTGGGCCCGGCCTCCTGGAAGAGGCTCAGAGTCCTCACCTTTGACGTAGAGGTGGATGACGGCGCTGCCCCGCAGGGGGTCTCCAGGCTCCGTGCAGCGATAAGTCCCCGTGTTTTGGAAGGTGGCATTGTTTGTGGTCAGCACACTGCTGGGGGCATCAGGGTCCAGGGTCCAGTGGGGGGAAAGGGGGCCGTCCCATTCCACACTGCCATTGCCCACACATCGCAGGGTCACTGTTGCACCTGGCTCCACCACCAGCTCAGGGCCACTGGGCTCTATCACTGGGACCCCTTGACCTGGTGGGGGGAGGGATGGCAGATAGAAGTGAGACCTAGTGTGCTCCCCCCAGCTGTCCCCTCATTCTGAGATGGATGGTGCTGGTGCCAGGGGTCACCTTGAACAAGCCCCTGCCCCTCTGGTCATTTGCTCCACTCCCAACCCTAAACCTCCTGGGGGAGGGACTGACGTCTCTGATGTCCAGGAAATCCACCTCTGAAACAGACGGCTAGGAGCTTGCTTGGCCTCTATCCCACTGGTCCCCAGCCTCCTCTCTCAGTCTTCCCTGCCGCCATCGCATCATGCTTCTCCCCAGGAGTGGACCTTCAATCCTGTGTGCAAAGTGGGCTGTATCCCTCGCCCTGAGGCCAGCGCCTGGCTCACAGCAGGGCTCGAACAAGCAAATGAAGAAACAAATGAGTGGAATGTTCATGGCCAAGTCCTCGGACTTAATTCGTAGGGAAAGAAGAAAAGGAATCTAGGATCTTAGCAGAGTTAGAGAGGTTCCAAGAGTCTCCTGTTGTGCCCACTCCCACCATTGGACGTCTGGTCTGTAGCACAGTGGTATGGTTCAGAGGCACTGTGCCTCAGTTTCCCCACCTATAAGATAGGGACAGTAACTCTACCCAGTCACTGGTATGTTAGGCAGTTTAAATGCATGGTAAGTCTCTAGAACATCACCTGTCACCAAATAAGTGAGGATGAGCCATTATGTTTATTATCTGGTCTACTCCTGGCAGCCCACCCATGCACCCCACACTGCCATGTTTACTGGGGAGCCAATCTCTTTTAAGGACAATTTTCTTGAAGGAGAAAAGAGAACTTGAAACCCCTGCCAGGCCCTCCGGGAAGAAGGCCCGTTGCCTCTGCGGCGTCAGCATTTTTCCAGGGCCCAAAATAGGGGCCTAGGAGGGAAGTGAGAGCTGACTCAAGCCTCAGAGGGGCTGCCAGGCACCCCCCGGCCTGCGTGGGCGGAAACACACTGCTGGCACCGGGCTCAGCCCCCGGTTTCCGCTCAGCCTGCGGCCCTTCTACCAGGGATGTTCTCACTTCTGCTTCCCTCCAGGCCACTGCTCCCTAGCCAGGCGCCAGAGCCCGGGAGAGGGGGTGCCTCCTGCTGGGCGTCGGGAGGGCTGGGAGGCCTGGCTCTGCCACTGACCCCCCAGCTGACCTTGGCTAGTCCAACCCCTCTACTCTGGCCCTTCCTGTTCCTGGCGATGGGGGCACAGGGACAGGCCAGCCTCTAGGGCTTCCCGTGAATTCAGGGCTTATCCATTGTTCTCTACAATAGCTCCTTAAGTGAGAATTACCCCCTCTGCTGCCCCCCCCAAACCAGAGAGCCCAGAATTGGAAAGGTTTCCTCTCACAGATGCTTTCAGGATGGCTTAACTCATGCTCTGACTTTGTACCCATCCGAAATGTGCAGCCTCTCTGCCTGAGCTTCTGATCAGCGGGAGGGATGCGGGAGGGATTGAGAGAACCGTGACTACTGCTAAGGCCCACGCCTTTATGCAGTGCAACCTCCAGGAAGAGGGACAAGCGTCATTTCTAACACCCTTTCAGCAAATCTCAACAGAGCTGGGCTGCCCTGTCACTGCTGTAGCAATCCTGGGCCCCAGGCTGGGGTTTGATTGCAGGAAACAGCCTGGAGTGTGGGCTCACACCGACTTGGGTTTGGAACTTGCTTCTTGGGTTGGTTGCTTCACCCCTTTGAGCCTCAGGCGGCTGGCTCTGTGGTCTGATGGGAGAGATCAGTGCCCACCCGAGACGTCTGCTGAGGATGCAGCGAGATGCTGCACAGAGCTGCTCCTGCCCTGGGCTGCTGCTTCTACTGCGGGGTTTCTAATATCCCCCTGGGCCGAGACGCCGACATCTAAAGATTTTAACCTTTCACAGGCTACGACTGTGACACCCCCAGTCTCGGACGCTGTGGCTCTGTGCTGTGTTCCTTTTCCACACCAGCCTGGCCTCCCAGGGGGCTTCCCCCTTCCCTCCTCAGGCCTGTCCCTCTACCCCCTGCCTTGGCCTCCAGGAAATGTGGTCAAGGGGAGGCATCTGCCCTGTTTTGTCCTGTCCTACTGGCCCTGATATGCATGCAGGATAGGGCTGACACTCAACTTCCTGCTACCAGCTCCCTGCTGCTGGCTTGGCTAGCGGGAAGGAGGCCTGCTCAGCTCCCGCCCTCCCTGGGGTGGGGGGCACGGACTTGATGAACATTGACCAACGTCCCCTTTTGTGCCAGTCCATTCTTCACCTCTCTCATCTCAGCTCCCAAATTCTCCCCATGCCCCACCCCCCTCCCACTCCCCTGGCAGACCCCTCCACCATCGGCTCCCAGATGTGCCCCAATCTCCGATCTTCTCCCCTAACACACACACGCACTGCACACACACTCATTGCACACTGAGGCCTGGGCACAGCCCCTTCTCAGCCCAGGGCCTCCTCGCAACAATAGACAGAAGTGAGCCTCTCCCTGTCTCTAGGGCGCCCCAGCGCCATCCCCGAGCCCCTCACGGTGGCCCCTCGCTCAATCACCTCTGGTCTGTCGGGCTGAAAACTCAGGTTGCCACCCCTCCATCTCTTCTTTCCCCTGGGGCTGGACACTGGACAGCCCTCCCCAACACACACACACACAATGCCCCACAGGCAGCTCTGGGTGTGAGGACAGGACAAGGTAGTGAAATCAAAGCCATGGAACTTTCTGGGGTGAGGGGAATAGTCTCTGTCTTAATCGGGATGGTGCGTATGCAAGTGTGTGCACTGAACTGTACACTAAGACTCTGCTTTCTACCGTATGTGAGTTGCATTTCAGTAAAAAAGATCAAACACTCAAGCCCAGTGGGATTGGCCAGGCCACAAAACGACCTTCAGTGAGCCACCTCCTCCTCACGGAGCAGATATACCGACTCCCAGGGTCCTCCTGCGGGGAGGCCAGAGTGAGGCTGCCCTTCCTGCCCATCTGCCCCCAAGGGCACTCCGAATAAGCAGGCAATGGAACATAAAATGTGTTTGTTGGGCCAACAAGCCAAGCACACCAGCCCCTCACCTCTGGCCAGGCACCCTCCTAGGTGGAATGTCTGCAGCAGCTGCTGCTTCCTGGGAGCCTCCTGAGACCCGACAGCCTGTGTCTGGGAGGGCTCTGGCTGGGGGGACCCTCCCCGGCCTCCCCTCAGGCCTCTCTCTGGCCTTATAGCTCTCTCCTCCCCAATTCCCCTCTCTCGAGCTCCCGACCAGAAAGGCCGGCCTCTGATCTTTCCCTCCGACCCCTTACCCAAGCATCCCAAGGAAGGCTCACTGTCCCTTCAGGCCTTTCAGACTCAAGTCCTATGTAGAATCATTGTGTCACGGGCTGTCGGAGCTGGCAGAGCCATCAGGGCTCTCTAGGACCTCCCTACCGTGTGAGGGTCTGGACCAGCAGCACTGGCATCTCACACTCCTAGGGGTTCTCAGGTCACACCTGAGACCTGTGAGTTGGAATCTGTATTGTAACAAGATCCCCAGGTAGTCTGTGTGCACACGTAAGGGGACAAGTGTTGCCCTAGTCTAGTCTGTCACCGCCTGCAGCACCTGCTGTTGAGTAGAGGTGGACACTGGAGCCCTGAGAGTACCGGGGGCTTTTTCAGGACACACGGAGAGTCTGGGACAGATCCATGGCCCTGGCCAGGCTAGTCCCACCCCACCCACCCTGTCTTTTCCCTCCATGGCCTCTCCAAATCTGCAGTCCAGTACTGGGGAGATGGAAGCACAGAGTGGGGACACCCAGCGAGGGGCAGGGGATCACAGAGTCCTTCATAGGGGCCCCCGCTGTCACACCTTCACCAAAGTCTCCCCATCCCCCGTTCTGTTCTTACCATGCCAAGCTGTGGCCACCAGCAAGAGCAGCAGGACCCCTGGATCCATGGCCTTCATGGACAGGCGACAGGTTGGTGCAGGGCCGGAGCTTGGCCAGGGCACCCAGCTTCCAGCTACTGGCCCCACGGGGATCGGGACACTGGATACACGTTCCTCTCTGCTGCACTGGCTGTTTGTCTTGTTTTCCTCTTCCTCCTCCTTGGGCTGATCCTCTCCTTCCCCTTTTAGCTAGGCAAGGCAACCACAGCGTTTGGAAATCTTGGGTCTTTAGAAGAAAACAAAGCCTTGGCCCCCAGAGGGAGGGGTCTGAGTCTGGGGCAGGGCCAGCCTGAACCTGGAGGGAGCTGGCTGAGTTTGGGGCCTTCTGAAGCCACTTCCAAGGGGCCCTGGGAGGAGAGACATGCCCAAGAGCAGGCAGGCAGGTGGTAGCACAAATGGGGGTCTCCAGAGTGACCAGGCCGCTCTGGCTGAGCCCGAAGAGAAGTTAGGTTGCATGATACTGTGAAATATATGTTTTCTAGCTTATAATTCCTAAAATCCTTGGAATCTCTAAAGTAATAAATTTTCTTCTATGCTAATGAGTTGACTGGTAGCTGGCATCCCCTAGGTAGCTTCAGGAGGGGAGCTGGTCACCAGAAAGACCTGGGTAGGGTTAGAGGATTAGGGCTTCCAGCTCTACCTTGCTAACCTCCCGGGAGGGGGAAAGGGCTGAAGATTAAGCTCATCATCAGTGGCTGATGATTTAATCAATCATGCCTATGTAACGAAGCCTCCATAAAAACCCAAAAGGACAAGATTGGAACAGAATTAAAAAAAAAACAAACAAAGACTGGGAGAGCTTCCGGGTAGCTGAACACGTGGAAGTTCCTAGAGGGTGGTGCACCCCGGGAGGGCACGGAAGCTCTGCATCCCTTCCCACATATCTCTTCATCTGCATCTTCTGTAATATCCTTTATAATAAAGCAGTAAAAGTAAGTGAAGCGTTTCCCTGACTTCTGTGAGCCGGTCTAGCAAATTAGTGAAACCCGAGGAGGAGGGCAAGGAACCCTGACTTCTAGCCGGTGCATCAGAAGCACTCAAGAAACAACCTGGGGCTTCGGTTGGCACCAGAAGCGGGGGGCAGTCTTGCGGGACTGAGCCCTGTGGGATCAACCTGTGGGATCGGATGCTATCTCCACCTAGATAGTGTTCGGATTGAAGTGGAGGCCACCCAGCTGGTGTTTGCTGCACAAGCTGGAGAACTGGTTGATTGCTTGGTGTCAGAAGTATTGTGTGCTGTGAGACTATAGGAGAAACTGAGTTTGATTTTTCCTGTATGCAGGCTAGTCTGGGAGAGCCTGATAATAATGGCAAGAGCTTCCATTTACAGGACACTCACTAGCCAAGCCCTTCACATTCACCGTCTCCTTTGGTTCCTGCAAAAGTTTATGTGGTGGATACTGTTATCATTCTCAATTTGCAGATGAGAAAACAGAACTTGAACTTGCCTATGGTCACACAGCTACCAAATGGTGGAGGTGGGATTTGGATCCAGGCAGTCTGGTTATAGAACTGTCTTTCATGGATAAATTATTTATTTATTCATTTTTACAGAAAGTCTAATTGTTCTGCCATAATTCTTTAAAAAATGGTGTTCCTTTGGTTCTTCCTTTCCTGGAGACGATTGCTTTTACCTCTTTTAGTTGATTTTCTTAGTATTTTCTTTCTTATCTCTAAATAACATGGTTGTAAAGCAACTTCTTGAAACTGAAAAATCCCAATATAACATTGATCCAGGAAAATGATTGTTCTTCCCATGTACTCAGGGCCGTGTGTGTGTGTGTGTATACTTTCTTTTTCAGAAAAGTGTTTTGAACCTTTAGTATTCATGAATACCAACCAAAACAGACTCAAGAAGAAATAGAAAACCTGAATAGACCTGCAACAAGTAGAGATTTAATCAGTGATCAAAAACCTCCCAACAAAGAAAAAGCCCAAGACCAGATGGCTTCACTAGTGAATTCTACCAACCATGTAAAGAAGAATTAACACTAATCCTTCTCAAACTCTTCCAAAAAGTAGAAGATGAGGGCACACTTCCCAACTCATTCTATGAGGCCAGCATTTTCTTGATGCCAAAGCTAGACAAATACATTGCAAGAAAAGAAAACTACAGACCAATATAGATGCATGGATATAAACACAAAAATCCTCAGCAACATTCTAGCAAACCAAATCCAACAGCATATTAAAAGGATTATACAACATAATGAAATAGGATTTATCTCAGAAATGCAGAGGTGGTTCAACACATGAAAATCAACATAATACATCACATTAATATAACAGAATGAAAAAAAAATCTCACATGATCATCTCAGTTGACGCGGAAAAAGCCTTTGACAAAATCCAGTATACTTTCATGATAAAAAAAAACACTAACAGACTAGGAATAAAAGGGAACACTCTCAATATGATTAAGGACACATATGAAGAAACATGGCTAACTTGATGGTAAAAGACTGAAAGCTTCCCCCTTTAGATCAGGAATAGGACAATGATGTCTGCTCTTGTCACTTCTGTTTAGTATAGTACTGAAAGTCCTAGCCAGAGCAATCGGCGAGAAAAAGAAATAAAAGTCATCCAAATTAAAAAGGAAGAAGTAAAACAATCTCTATTCACAGAGGATGACATCCTATAAAGAAAAATCCTAAAAGAGCCACAAAAACCAACTATCACAGCGAATAAACGAATTCAATAAAGCTTCAGGATACTTGATCAACACATAAAACTCACCTGTATTTCTATATACTAGCAATAATCCAATAAGGAAATCAAGAAAGCAATTTTATTTGTAATAGAATCAAAAATAATAAAATACTTGGGAATAAATTTAACCAAGGAGGGCCAAGACTATATATTGAAAACCACAAAACACTGCTGAAAGAAAGACCTTAATCAATGAAAAGACATCTTGTTTTCATGGATTGGAAGATTCAATATTGTTAAGATGGCAATATTCCTCAAAGTGATCTATAGATTCAGTGTAGTCTCTATCAAAATCCCAATAGCCTTTTTTTTTCAGAAATGGAAAAGCTGATTCTCAAATTCATATGGAATTTAGTGGGACACTGAATAGCCAAAACAGTCTTGAGAAAGAAGAACAAATTTGGATGGGTCACACTTCTCAATTTCAAAGCTTACTACAGACTTACAGAAATCAAAACAGTGTGGTATTAGCATAAGGATAGATATATGGATCAATGGAATAAAACTGAGAGTCAAGAAGTAAACTCTCACATCTATGGGCAATTGATACTCAACTAGGGTGACAAGACTATTCAATGGGGAATGACTGGACTTTTCAACAAATAGTGTTAAGAGAACTGGATTCCTCCACATGCAGAAGAATGAAGTTGGACTCTTATTTTATACCATATGCAAAAATTAACTCAAAATGAATCAAAGATCTAAATATAAAAGCTAAAACTATTAAACTCTTAGAAGAAAACATAGAGGCAATATTCATGACCTTGGACTTGGAAATGATTTCTTGGCTATGTCACCAAAAGCATAAACAACCAAAGAAAAATAGGTAAATTGGACTTCATCAATAAAATTAAACATTTTTGTGCCTCAAAAGATACTATCAAAAGAATGAAAAGACAACACACAGAACGGAAGAAAACACTTTCAAATCATATATCTGATAAGGGCTATGTATATAGAATAAATATACAACTTAACAACAAAAAGACAAACAATTTAAAAATGAGCAAAAAAATTTGAATATATGTTTCTCCAGAGAAGATATACAACTGGCCAAGAAGCACATGAAAAAATACTCAACACCATTAGTCATTAGGGAAGTGCAAATCAAAACCACAATGAGACACGACTTCACATCTACTAGGTTGGCCATGATTTAAAAAATAAGAAAATAACATGTGTTGGTGGCCAAGCGCAGTGGCTCATGCCTGTAATCCCTGCACTTTGGGAAGCCAGGTGGGAGGCCTGAGGTGGGAGGCTCACTTGAGGCAAGGAGTTTAAGACCAGCCTAAACAACATAATGAGACTTATCTCTACCAAAAAAAAAAAAAAAATTAGGCGAGCATGGTGGTGCACACCTGTAGTCCCAGCTATTGGAAGGCTGAGGCAAGAGGATTGCTTGAGCCCAGGAGTTCAAGGTTGCAGTGATCTATGATCATGCCACCACACTCCAGACTAGGCAATAGTACAAGACCCTGTATCTACACACAAACAAACAACAACAACAAAAAACCCAGAAAAAAACCAAACAAGTGTTGGTGAGGATGTAAAAAAATTGGAATCCTTGTACATTGCTAGTGGAAATATAAAACGGTATAGCTGCTATGTTAATCAGTTTGACAGGTCTTCAAAAATTTAAACACAGAATACCATATGACTAAGAAATTTTACTTCTAGGTATAACCAAAAGAACAGAAAACAGGAACTCAAACAAATACTTGCATGTAAATGTTCAATGCAGTACTATTCACAACAGCCAAAAGGTAGAAACAGTGGATGAATGGATAAACAAAATGTGGTATTTCCATACAATGGAAGATTATTCAGCCACAAAAAGAAATGAAGTACCTGCTGAAACCTGTACAATGTGGATGAATCTTGAGAACTGTTGTGCTGAGTGAAATGTCATATTTTGCATGACGTCATTTATATGAAACCCCCAGAATAGGCAACTCCATCGAGACAGACAGCAGGGACTGTGGGGAGGGGAAGTGGAGAGTGACTGCTCAGTGGGTATGGGGTTTACGCTTGAGGTGATGAAAATGTCTTGGAACTAGACAGAGGTGACACTTGTACAACATTGTGAAAATACTAAATGCCACTGACTCGTACACTTTAAAATGGCTAATGTTTAATTTTGTGTTATTTGAATTTTAGCTCAAAATAAAAAAGGAGGGATAATTATGACTTTCTTAGGCAAACAAAAACCAAGAGAATTCATTGCCATCAGACCAGCACTACCAAAAAAAAAAAAAAATAGTTAAGGGAAGTTCTTCAGGTGAAAGGGTAGGAGGAACTACTATACAATAGATGGGAGGGAAAGATGTGCAGTATACTATTGTGAGGTCCTTATACTATATTTAAAGCAACATTATATTATTTTAAGGTATACTTGGATTAATTTAAAATTTATGTTTTAAAAACTAGGATAACCACTACAATTTTTTAAAAGAGGCATAAGTTATAAGCCATAGTGGAAATAAAATGGAGTCGGAAATAAAATGGAGTCATAAAACATAATTAATCCAAAGGAAGATAGACAAAGAATAAAAAAGAGAGAAGACCAGATGAAACAAGTAGAAAACATCTAACAAGATGATAAATTTTAATCCAGCTGTATCAATTATTATCGTAAATGTAAGCAGTCTAAATATATCAATTAAAAGACAAAGATTGTCTGATTGGATAAAAAATGTCAAAACCCAACTGTAATCTGTCTACAAGACACCCATTTTAAATATAAAGACATAGATAGGGTAAAAGTAAAAAGATGGAAAAAGATAAGTCCATGTAAACAGTAATCAAAAGAAAGCTGGACAGGCACAGTGGTATAGTTAGATGGGAGGAATACGTTCTGGTATTCTATTGCACAGCAGGGTGATTATAATTAATAATTTATTATATACTTCAAAATAGCTAGAAGAGAGGATTGTGAATGTTCTCACCATAAAGAAATGATAAATGTTTAAGGTGATGGATATGCTACTTACCCTGATGTGACCGTAACACAATGTATATGTGCATTAAAACATCACATTGTACTCCATAAATAAGCACAATTATTATGCATCAATCAAAAATAAAATAAAACTAAAAAAAAAACCCAGAAAGCTGGAGTAGCTATAGTTATATCACACAAAGTGGATTTCAGAACAAGAAATATTTTAGGTATAATGAGGGACATCAAATAATGACAAAGAAATCAATTAATTAGAGGACAAAACAATCCTAAATGTATATGCACCTTAGAAGAGAACTTCAAACTACATGAAACAAAACTGATAGAACTGAAAGAAGAGATGTACAAAGCTCATGTAACACTCCTCTCCAGTAATAGCTAGTACAAGTAGGCAGAAAATCTAGATATCTAGAAATTGAATAACACACTTATAAACAACCCATGAGTCAAAGAGCAAATCACAAGGGAAATCAGAATAAAAAAAAGAGATCAATGATCCAAACTTCCACCTTAAGAAACTAGAAAAAGAAGAACAAATTTATCCCAAATCAATCATAAGGAAGGAAATAAAGAGCAGAAATCAATGAAATCCAGAACAGAATAATTAGAGAAAATCAATAAAACCAAAGTGTTTTCCCAAGCGGCTGTGTCAATTTTCACCCTCACCAGCCGTGTACGAGATTTCCTGTCGCTCTGAATGCTGGTATGTACCAGAGTACATAAAGGACTTTCAAAACTTAGAAAATAAATAATTCAATAAAAATGAGCAAAATATTTGAACAAAGAAGATATACATATGGCAAGTAAGTACATCCAAACATACTCAAGATCAATATTTGGGAAAATACAAATTAAAATCACAGTGAAATGCCACTACATACTTATTAGAATGTCTAAAACCAAAACACAGAAAACCTGGCAATTTCAAGTTCTGACAAGGATGAGGGGAAAAACAACTAGAACTCTGATATAGATAGATATAGATATAGATATAGATATATAGATTGCTAGTGTGGATGCAAAATGCCAGCTTTGGAAATCAGTTTGGTAATTTCCTATATAGTTAAAAATGTACTTAACATATTTACCAGGCAGGGCGTTGTGGCTCACGCCTGTAATCCTGGCACTCTGGGAGGCCGAGGCGAGAGGATCTCTTGAGGCCAGGAGTTCAAGACCAGTCTGAGCGAGACCCTGTCTCTGCAAAAAATAGAAACATTAGCCCGGTGTGGTGGTGTGCGCCTGTAGTCCCAGCTGCTCGGGAGGCTGAGGCAAGAGGATCGCTTGAGCCCAGGAGTTCGAGGTTGCAGTGAGCTCTGATGACGCCACGGCACTCTAGCTTGGGTGACAGAGCAAGACCTTGTTTCAAAAAACAAAAGCAAACAAACAAAAAAATTTGTTCCCAATCTGATAGAAAAAAATGTTAGTTCACTGAGGTTTTAATATGCATTTCCTAGATTAGTGGTGAGATGCACATTTTTTTTCCATGTATGTATTGGCTATTGATATTTCTTCTGCAGAGATCCTTTGTCCATTTTCCTATTTGTTTTTTGTCTTTTATTGATTTGTTGGGACCATCTATAATCTGTATTATGTCTACTAACCCTATTATCATACCTATTGAAAATATTTTCTACCAGGCTGCCATTTCTCTTTTAATGTTTTTTTTTTTTTTGAGACAAGGTCTCACTCTGTTGCCCCGGCTAGAGTGCCGTGGCGTCAGCCTTGCTCACAGCAACCTCAAACTCCTGGGCTCAGGAGATCCTTCTGCCTCAGCTTCCCAAGTAGCTGGGACTACAGGCATGCGCCACCATGCCCGGCTAATTTTTTCTATGTTTTAGTTGGCCAATTAATTTCTTTCTATTTTTTAGTAGAGATGAGGTCTCGCTCTTGCTCAGGCTGGTTTCGAACTCCTGAGCTCAAATGATCCACCCACCTCGGCCTCCCAGAGTGCTAGGATTACAGGCGTGAGCCACCGCGCCTGGCCTCTTTTAATGTTTTTTGAGTGTCCATATTCATATGAAGTTCTTACTCCGTATGGAGGCATATCTATTGGTATTTACATTTCTGACTTCCGGGTTTCATGTCTTGCTTAGGAAGGGTGAACCATTTATTGTTTACAAGGCACTTTCATTTCCATTTTCTCACACTGGCCCAGGTCACAGGGACTCAGTGAAGTACATATTATCTCCACTGTATAGATAAGAAAAAGAAAGGTCAGGAAGGGTTAGTGACTTATCTTGAATCCCACAGCTACTTTGGGGAAGACCGAGAGAAGAATTAGAATTTTCAGGGTCTCAGGCCCTGGTAGCTGGTCGCCACTTCCTGCTACCTGGGTTATCTGGCCAATGGCATTCCCTGCACCCCTCAGAGCATCCTTCTGTCATGGGAAGCAGTAGCTCGTGCTTCCCTGTTGGGGGCCAGATCTGCCTCCCTGTGGCACCTGTCTTCCGGCGCTGCATTCTGGACCCCCCGGGCAGCTCTGTTCCCTGTCTCTCAGCAGGCCTCCAGCCATGTGGATAGTCCCTGTGGTCTCCAGAGATACCACTTGTCCAGGTTGAGCACTCTGGTCCCTTAGCAGTCCTCCTGGGACATGGTCTCCAAGCACATCTGGTCATCCTCACTCTCATCAGATCTTCAACCATAGGTGGGGTCCTCAATGTGATATTAACTTCTTAAAGCCCAACGCATTTGGAGGCAAGGCCCTGAGTGTGGTGACATAGGCACAATCAGATGCCACAGGGGACCAGAGGATGCAGAGTCTGGGAGGGCTTCCAGGGGAGTGGCATTAGAGCTGGGCCTTGCAGGAGGAGCAGAAATCCTACGGGCAGAGGGAATAGCATGGGGCAGAGGGGGTGAAGAAAGTGCTCCCTGGGGCCAACCGCAGTGTGAAGGGATGGAGCAGAGATGGGAGCGGGGAGGGGGTGAGGGCCAAGTGCAGAGGGTCCCTCAAGCTCAGGCTTGATCCTATAGGCCTTGGGTTCTTAGTGGCCTGGAGGCCTCTGCAGGCGTCCTCAAACATTAAACAGGGGCCAGTTCACTGTTGGAGAGTGCGGCGCACATTCCACACATGCGCACTGTGGGCCCGGGATGAGTCAACTGCTAAGCAGGACAGGCAGCCGCGGCAAAAACACCTGGCGGGCCGGATAAATGTCCTCGGCGTGCCTCATGTGGCCCACGGGCCATATTTTGAGGACCCCTGCGAGGGTTACACTTCCAAGGACAGTTCAGGGACCCCATCTTCAGAGTCACGGGGTTACCTGTTAAAATGCAGACTCCAGGACCATCCCAGCCTGCTGAATTAGGAGTGGGAGGTGGGACCTGCCCAGGTAGCAAGATCTCTAGGAGATTCTCTTGCTAGCTCACGGCTGAGGCTGCTGCCCTTGAAGGCCCCTGGATGGCCTTGAGGAAACCTGAGAACCCCTACCATGGATGCAAAGTTTGCATTTGATCTTGGGATGGGGTGCACAGCTTTCGTGCAGTTCTCACAAAGTTCCTGGCCCAGGCTGCAGGAACGCCTCTCTGGTGGAGCCTGCTTAGGTGGAGGAGGGGTGTGGCTGGCAATGGGAGTGGAGGCCACCATGACCCTGAGGGGTGGCCTAGGTCACGTTGGCAGGACTTTTCTTTGTGCCCAAGATCAGAGGATGCTGCTCCTATGGTCACTGCTGTCTACCCAGCTAACTTCTACAGCTCCTTCAGACTCTACCTCCAGGACACCTCCCTGTCCTTGCAGGATGGGCAGGTGTCCTCCTGTGCATCCCAGCCCTCCTGGGCTCACCCTCATTCCAGCACTTTCCTTGGGCGGCAGGTCTCAAAGGTTTACCAGGTGTTCACTGTGTGTCAGGCAGAGTGCCAAGTACTCTTGGGAGTTTTCTCATTGAATCCTCAACCTTAGAGGTAGGTGTGGTTATTAGCTCTGTTTCACTGAAGAGGAAACCAAGGCTCAGAGAAGTTAAATCACTTTCCTGAGATCACACAGCTGGTGGTGGTATTTCTGCTTCCTGTGCCTGTGGTAGACCTGACCATTCTGCTCTGCTGACTTTGAATGAATGCGCTACCCCAAACTCCTGGGGGCAGGATGTTGCTCTGCCCTCCTGGAGCTGTGGCATGTGGAGCTCAGTATGTTCTGAGTGCTCTTTATGTGCCAGGCACCGTGCCAAGCTCTTTGCTTAGTTATCTCATTTAAAGCTCTTAACCCATGAAGCTGGTTCTATTAATTATCCCCCTTTTGTGGATGAGAAAACCAAAGCTCAGAGAGGTTAGGTCACTTGCCTAAGGTCCCAGAGACAGCGGATGGCAGAGCTAAGTTTAGAACCAGGCCGCCTGGCTGCAGAGCCCGTGCTGGTGACCACCACTCTGCACAGGGGCACCCTGCTCTCCCAGCAGTGACTGTGCCAACTACCAGTGGACAGGGGCGGAGGTGACCTGGGGCTCAGTGGGGTGGAAACCACAGTGATGCACAAGGATCCCAGATTGGCATTACCCCTTCCTGTGGCAGAGGAACTCTGAGAAGGGTTTGCATGTCAGCCCAAGGATTAGGAAATTCTGAAGCAAATGTGTGAGCCATGTCACGTTTATGCACATACTGAGAGGCTGGTCCTAGTCTCCCTGCCTGGCTCCTGGCCCCTGGGACCTCCAGAGCCCCATGTCAGGGACAGCTGAGCCCCCACCCTCCTGCCCACTCCATTCTAGCTGCAGCACCCCCTCTGAGTGGAGGGGGCCCAAGCCAGAAGCCAGGATCCCAGCACCATGGCAGTTTGGCAGCTGGTCCCACTGTGACCCAGGCCACACCTACCTCTAGGGTTGAGGATTAGATGAGTTTTAGAATCTGAATCAGAGTCCTATGGGGTATTTGCTCCCATTTATTAGCCCAGCCCCATATGCAGATCAAGCCCACAGCCTGTAGCAGGGCTTGTGCTGTCTGACCTCTGCCTCCTCTTTTCTCTCCACCTGCCCTCCCTCCCTGCCGTACTGAATGCTATACCGTCCCCTCCTGCACACCATGCTCTTCCTTGCTGTTCCACGTGCTCCTGCCTCTGTCTGGACCATTCACCCCTCTTTGCCTGACTGCATCCCTGTCCTATGTGCTCTCATGGCCCCCTGAGCTTCCAGGCCCTTCTCACTGTCGGCACAAGCCCCGTGATGAGGGTGGTTATTGGCATAATGTTGCTCTGGCCCTAGCAGGAGCTCCCTGCAGTCCTGCTGCCCTCGGGTCTTCTCCCCACTCCTGGCCCAGCGCTTGGCCCTGCCCAGCAGATGGGAGCTCAGCCTGTACCCGACGCACGAATAGATGCGTAAACCGACCAGTGAGAGAAGGGAGAGTGTGAGGAACTGTCCACTCTCAGCAGTTCATTTGGCGAGTGCGTCACCTGCCAGGCCTTGTTCTGGGCCCAGGAAGGCCCAGGCTCTGAGCGCTTCCCGCAGGCAGGGCCCTCACGCCCCGGTGCAGGGAAGACAAGCAGCGGAGAGGCAAGACTGCAGTGCCGCTGATAATGCCTGACATCTGCGGACATTGGCATGATTTGTCATCCAAACGGGGACCTCCAAGACCGAAAAGTGTGCTGTTAATAATGGCACTAACACAGGGGCAGGAAGGGAGACTCTTCTAAGACACCCTGTCCCTTGGGCATGCTCCTTGTGCCAGCCCCTAGACTGAGCTCTTTGCACAGATCATCTCATTGACCCTCACAGCCACCTTAGGGGACAGCTGTAATTATCCCATGTTACAGATGTGGAAAGACAACTCAGAGATGGTACGTGACCTGCCCAGTGTCACACAGCCGATAGACGGCAGAGCTGGGTTTTGAACCCAGGAGCCCAGAGCCCACATGTTCAGCCACTGGCCTTCGTCCGTGGCTGGGGCTCTCAGGAGGGTCGAGGATAGAGGGGAACAGCCTGGGCTTTCATGAATTCGTTCCCCACTCCTAGCCCTGTGACCACTCCCTGGCTTCTCGAGGCCTCAGGGCTTCATCTGTAAAATGGGGAAAGGGCCGGTGACTTGGATCCAGGGAAACAATAATGCAAGTGAAGTGCATGCAGCTCATATTTATCAAGCACTGTCCCTGGCCCTGGCAACATGGTGGCGAAAGGGCAGGCATGGTCCCTCCCTTCTGGAATCACAGCCTGTTGGTGAAGCCAGGAGAGGAACCAGGCCACCGGGGCAGTTGCAGGATGTCCTGGGAGCACAGAAGAGAGGAGTCAAGGAAGGCTCTATGTGAGCTGAGAAGGAACGAGAAGGAAGAGAAGGAGCTGGTGGGGGAGGTGCAGGGAGGAGGAGGGAATGTTCCAGGAAGGAGAAGCAGCACGGTAAAGGCCTGGAGGCAGGAGCACGCATAGGACATCGGAGGCTAAGGGTGCTGAACAGACGTGAGGGCCCATCAGAGGCACAAAGGACTGGGAAGAGAAATCACTTTCAGCTGAGGAATCAGGAAGACTTCTTGGAGGAGGTAGCTTATGCTGGACTTGAGCAAGACTTTGTGCCCATACAGGGGTGGATGGGAGAGGCAGCAGGAGAGGTTGAAATCAGGTCAGGGAGGTCCCTGAAGATCACAGGAAGGAGCCTGCACTTTGGCAGGCCGCAGGGAGCCACTGAGGGTGTATGAACAAGGGAGAGCCCAGATTGTCACTGTGCTTCAGGAAGATGGAGAATGAAGAAGAGAAACTTTCAGACCTGAAGGCTTCCATCTTGTCCCTTCAGAGGGGGAAACAAGCACTCAGAATTCTGTGATTTTCCAGAAGCTCTGTTACTTCCCCATGTCTGTGACTTTTCTAGTTCCTTCCCACGATTACCCACAAAACCCCAAGCCAGAGACTATGGAACTGCGCAGGGAGCCGGGCCAGGGGTGGGCTGCTCTGAGGCCCATCGGGAGGGGAGGGGTGTAGGGGCTGCTGGGCAGGGCAGACCTGCATGCCAAGGAGGGCACAAGGAGGGAGGGGGAGGATGAACCAGCTGGGGCAGGGACTGGGGCGAGTGGTCACAGGGAGACAGCCTGGCTTCTGTGATGTCCCTGAGTCCCTGCCCCAGGCCAGGGCCCCCTTACCAGGTCTCCACACAGCCATGGCAGATTTTCTTCTGAACTTGGGAACCTATCATGGCCCAGAGTGGCCTCAGAACCCCATTCCAAGGGGAACCCACCCAGGGAACTCCAGGAGCCACACCCTGAGTCCCCAGGCTCAGCCTGCTGCCCCTCTGAGTCAGGAGCTGGACCTAGACACTCCCGGACAAGGTGGCGGCAGGGACACCAGGCTGGCAGACAGGAGCTCCCTGTGTGTGACCGTGGGCAAGTCACTCACGGCTCTGAGCCCGCCTCCCTCACCTGGGCTGACCTTCCCTTGCTCCTCTCACAGGTCTATGGTGAGGGTCACACGGGACATGCTCTCTAAGCTGGGAGGGACTTTCTATATTATATTTTTGGCAATGGATTTTAAAAATACGGGTGTCTATTACATAAATACTTTGATAAAAATTACTTTTTTCAGCTCACAGGACTTTATTAAGGTAGAATCACTGCTAATTACATAGTAGCCACTTGCCTAAGCCAAAATCCATGAGGGTCCCGTGAACTTACAGTTACGCAAATTAGAAGCAAATGGCACGTTCAAATCCATAAGGAAATATCCTGACACCTGGTAGAATTAAATTTTAATTGATGTAAAACTGACCCACATAGCTAAGACACAGAGGCCTTGTAGAGACAATGCCCTAATTCAAACAACAGCCGTGGACAGGGCTGGTGAGGCCTCCTCAGCGGGAGCGAGGCCCCCGCAGGAAGAGCTCCTGCCGGCTGTCCCGCTTTTTCCAGGAACAAGGACCCTGGCTGAGAGTGAGACGGAAGGATTGTGTGGCACAAGTGGCTCATCCGTCAGGGAGGAAAATCCCAGCTCACCATGTTCCCTAGGCCCGCCTGGGTGGGGAGGCTGGGGGGCCGGGGCCTGGCGGGGCTGACCTGTGGTTACCCCAGCCCTTCACCCCCCTCCCTCTGCACAGGGCTCCTCAAGGCCAAGCATGCCCCAAACGACTTGTTGTTATTTTATCCAGCCCTCAGATTCGTTAGCTCTTCCCGCTCACCCTCCACTTTCCTACTCTTTCTCTCGGGGACACACAGCAACAGAAAAGCCAGGAGTCGGGAGGCAGGAGTTGGGTCCCAGACTCCCCGACGACCTGGCTCTACCATCTGGGGTGGGCATCTCAGCGCCCTGAGTGCTCACTTGGGAGTCAGCCCGGCCTGGGCTCTTACCCCATCCCTGCCACACCGACTCGATGATCCTGCGCAAGCCATGTCAGAACCCCGCTTGTCACGTGGGATGACGGCAGGGCTTGGCTCATACGATCGACGTGAGGGTACAATGAGAAAATGTGTGCGAAGCAACAAGGCAACCCTGGCTCGTGGCAACTGTCAGGTAAGTGCCAGCTGGGGCTTTATCACCCCTCGTCTCTTTGTGGCATCGTTAGCTCCCTTTACCCCTGGGGAAACTGAGGCCTGCTGTCGTGTCCTCCACCCAAGGCCTCTTGACCTCCAGACAGAGGCTTTCCCAGGAGCAAACATAATCCCTGTCTGGAATGTGGGCCATTCTTTCTCTTTACGGGGCAGGGCTGGGTATGGCCTTCTTCAAGTCCTGCCACCATGGGAGGAGCAGAGGCCACAGGCTCTGGGCGTTGTTAGAAGCCAGGGCCCCCCGGGAGGTGGGCTTTGCATGGCCAGGCCCTGCAACCACTGGGGTTTTCCCTGGTGTGGCTCAGCTGCCCCTGAGTTGGTGTCTGGGCCTGTGAGTCACAGCTGCCCCACGGCTCTGCTCCTGTCCCCACTGGCAGCCATAGTCCAGACTCCTGGAGGCAGTCCAGGGAAGCTTGTGGCTCCAAAACAAGGTGCCCCGCGCCATCCAAACAGAGATGCCTCTTCCCCAGCTCAGAGAGAGCAAGGGATGGTCCGGGACTCACACTGAGTAGGTGCTAGATCTCAGGCTGACGCCCGGTCCATCTCAAGTAACCCCTCCCACAGGGCCCAGGTGGAAGGGCCAGGAAGCCGCAGCCTGGGTCTGAGACCCTTGTACTCTGCCCCCTGCCCCTAGCAGCTCTATTGCCCATGACCCTGTGTCCCACAGGCCTGGGCTTGGCAGGAGAGCCATGGCCAGCACCAGGCTGGCTAGTGGAGACCAGAACATCTGGCTCATGCTGGCCCCGCAATCACTGAGCTGCCGTAGCCGTGAGGGGTCCAGGCCTTGCTGGGTCTATACCTTTCTGCCCAGCCTGGCCCCACTTCCCTCCCCTTCCTCTGTTCCTCTTCCTCTTCTCTCTCTTCCACCCTCTCCCCTCACTTCTTGCTCTCTGGCCCGCTTGGGCACAGTGTCTGCCCTGCTCCTACCTGGGACCTGACCTGGACTCCCCCGGACCTGGAATCCAGGCTCTAGCGGATGCCTCTCTCCGGCCACACCAGCCTCAGTCTGGATCCGTGGGCAGGGTGGAGGGGAGGGCAGGGAGGACATCCCAGCTTAGTGGCCAAAGCCAAAGCACATGGTGGCAGGGGGTGGGGGCAGAGGGGCCCAGGCTCCTCAGCATCAGAGCCTTGAGCAGAGTCCTGCCAGCTCTGCACCCTCCTGCCCAACTCAGGGCTGGGCATTGTAGAGCCAGGAACACCTTCTCACTCCTCAGCTTGGGAAACCAAGCGAAAGGCTACCTCACCCAGCTACTAGCAAGGGGGGAGAGTGAGACTACCTCACCCAGCTACTAGCAAAGGGGGAGAGTGAGGCTACCTCACCCAGCTACGAGCAAGGGGGGAAAGTGCACAGCCCCATTGTGGAGATGATTGAGATGAGACCCGGCTGAAGGGACCTATCTGGGGAGCCCCATTTGCCCCACCCACCCCACTCCACACCCTCCCGCACCCAGGCACAGGGGCCCAAACCCACAAGAGACCACAAAGTCCATGAGTGAGAAGCACCAGGTTTAATATTAAAATCTTTCCCTTAAAAAAGTACACGGATAGGAAAACTTAACAGCATACAAAATAGCACTTCTGTTGTATAAATGTGAGTTAACGTGAGTCCTAAAAATACTTGTAAACTAGGTGATTATATCTTTGGTACCGTATTGAGAGCCCACTCTCCCTCCTTGGGCCAGACTTTGGGGGTCCCAGGGTAGGAAGGTGCCAACCTGCATGGGGGGCCGGTGCCCAGAAGGGCGGAGCTTCCCTCGCTCCCTCTCCAGCCTTTCTCCTGCCAGTGGTCCTGGCCACAGCCTCACTCCCTGGCACCTCCAGTGCCCACAGGGCTGGGGACAGTGAGGTGTCACTACTAGGCCTGGGCAGTGATGAGACCATACCCCCATGGGGTACTGCCTCAGGCATGGGGCAGCTGGCAGATGAGAAGGCAACTCCCAAAGTGCCCACCTCTCATACCCGTTTCTTGGGGTACACATCTGAAGCTTCTTGTCCTTTATGGGACATAACCGTCCCCCCTGTCCATTCTGTCTGTGGCACAGGCCTGGGCAGCAGGCGCTGGAGTGATGGGCTGCACAAGGTGAGCCGCTCTGCCCTCTTTGCCCCCCTTGCCCAGGATAGCTCCAGAGGTCATTGTGGGTGCTGAGAGAGGTCCTGTGGTCTTCTCATGTCCCTGGGCAGCTGCCGGGGGCTTTCCAGGACTCTAGCTGTCACTCCAAGTCAAGGCCTGGGCAGCTGCGTTCTTGGGCCTTGCCGGGGGGCCTGGGCAAGGGGTTCGGTTCCTGAATCCCCAGAGTGTGATATGTGGTCTGGAATCCCCCCAGAGTCCAGCTGACCCCAGAATGGCAGCTTAGGTATTTGGCCTTGCTTCATCTGGACAAACGTGCAACCACCTGGAATGTTCTAGAATGTTAGTGCTGGCAGAGCACTTGGAGTTAATGAGTCCAACGTGCTCATTTTTCAAAGGTGAAAACTGAGGCCCAGAGTGGGTGAGGGATTCCTCCAAGGTCTCATAGCAGGTCCAATGCACAGCCAGGGCCACATACTGGCCCATACATGTGGACACTTCACGCTGGCGTGTCAACACCCTCATCACAGGCGCGGGGCCTGTCTGACCCTGCAGACTCTGGTGAGCGGATTAAGACTGAGGGTGATGGAGAAAAGCCCAGGACGGATGGGCCTGAGGACAGGACGCAGGCACCTTCTACGGCGAGGTGTGCCCCAGCCGTAAGGCCTGCAGGCTGCGGTGTCCTGGCTCAGGCTCCAGCATTAATTAGCATTCATTAGGCACAGATGGCCCCAGACCAGCTCGGGCCTGGGAAAGCGGAGACTGGCATCGTAGAGAGACTGGCAGCCTTCTGGGTGAGGCAGCACTGCCCAAGGCCAGGCCCCAGCTCAGCCGGGAGCTAGGGAGGCCGGGGTCTCTTCCCTAGCTCTTGGGCGGATGAAAGTGCGAGGAGAGAACTATGGCTCCTTGAGGGTAGCTGGCCAAAGAGAAAAACGTGAAGTTACCACCTCAGTAACCTAGAGGGTCTCCCCGGAGATTCCGAGCTCCCCACCTGCCAGCCAGGGAGAGGATCCCAGAGAGTGGCTCACCAAGCCCGACTCTCCCCTCTTCCATATGGGGAAACTGAGTCCCCTGGGGGGAACCCTGGCTCAGAGTCATGTGGCCTCCCCAGAGGCAGAGGGCTGCTCGCGGCCCCTGCAGTTCTCTTGCCTCCTAAGCCAGCCCCAGAGTGTGGGGCACAACATGCTGGAGCCTTCCAGAAGGGGATAGCTGGCAAGGGCAGCCTGGCTGACAGGAGGCCTGGCCAGGCCCAGCCAGGCCAGGGGGCGCTGGGGGCTGGCAGAGGGGAGCTTCAGGCAGGGCAGGGTGGCGGCCAGCCCCCTACAGGAAGCTGTCCTCCTCCGCTTCGGCCCGCGGCCCAGGGCAGCCTGACTCTGGCGGCTGCTCCACCTCCAGCTCGGGCTCTGCCTGGGGCTCAGGCTGGGGCTCTGGCTCCGGTTCTGGCTCTTCCTGGGGCTCCAGGGGACTGTCACAGGAGATGGTAGAGGAGGTGTTGACTTCATTCAGGGTGGAGCTAGAGGAAGGAGGCAAGTGGGTGAGGGGCTGGAGAGGAACCCAGTAAGATAATAACAGCATTAATCAGGCTTTCTAGGTGTCCGACCTCGCACCCTGGCTTTACACGCTTCCGCTCATCTAGCCTTGCAGGGGCTGTGCAAGGCCTGTCCCGTGAGCCAAGTGCAGCTCAGGGAGGTTATGTCACAGCCCCATGTCGCACAGCGGGCAAGCGCAGGAGCTGGGACTTCAGAGCAGGTCCAGCTGGCTTCAAAGTTCCTTCCTCACCCGCCAGCGTCTCCACCCTCTGCACTCCTAAAGGTAGGTTCGCCTTATCTCACTCGGTCCTCACGAGAACCCCCAATGGAAACACTTTTACTGTTTTCATTTTACAGGAGGGAAACCGAGGTTTAGAGAGTGAAGCAGCTGGTTTGAGGTACAGAACAGGGCCGGCACTCACATCCCGAGCTGTTTGAACCCTACTTACCTCCTGGGCACGGTCTGCCTGGGCCCTGGAATGTAAATCCGTCAGAGCAACGAGGCCTTCGGGGGCCTTCTAAGGCCTGTGTGTGCTCCCAGCACATCTGGAGAAACTGAGGCTGGCAGAGGAGAAGCCTTCCCGGGGCTCACGGCAACTAGTGGCAGAGCTGGGACTATGACCCAGTCTGGGGCCCCTGCAACTTCACCTCAGGCTGGATTTGTTTTGGGGATGGCTCTAGCCTCATGGGGAGCCCTCCTCTCCAGCTGCCGGGAAATGCTGTCTGGACATCAGGGCCAGGCAACAGCTGGGTCTTCCTGCCCACAAATCTCCTTCCCAGTCTGAATCCTGGCCTGAATTCCTGTAGACACCTCTGCCCCCTACAACCATGTGAGGCTCCCAGTGGCCCTCAGGGCCTGGTGCTGAAGGACAGACCGGAGGCCTATGGCTGGCCGGGACCCCACAGTAAGAACTGGGGTGCTGGGGATGCTAGGTAGGTTTTCTCCTCCCTGGGGCTAGGACAGGGCCTAGAGAGGGGACAGTGTAGAGGACCCGTTGGAGTCTCCACGAAAGGAAATAGGCACTTGCAAATACGTCCCAGCCCATCCTTTCCTTTCCCAGCCTGCCCTTTCCAC
Source organism: Cheirogaleus medius (assembly GCA_008086735.1). Taxonomy (NCBI): domain Eukaryota; kingdom Metazoa; phylum Chordata; class Mammalia; order Primates; family Cheirogaleidae; genus Cheirogaleus; species Cheirogaleus medius. The sequence continues at coordinate 1,490,464 of VBSM01003214.1, forward strand.
CTAAGGCCATCAAAGGACCACTGAGCTCAGTTCTCTCTTCTATTCACTGGTAGGAATAAGTACTCACTCACACTAGGTCACTTCTGTGGCAAGCCTGACACCACGCAGACACAAACACATGCGTGCACACATGCACGCACTCCAACACACACACACACTACGCACACCATCGCCTTGGCCCCGGCCAGAGTGGCTACCTGGCAAGGCTGGGGGAACCCTCCAGAGGGCCCTCCTCGGCAACCTCGGGTTTGGGGTCAGGCAGGGGGATGATATAGTCGTTGTCACCCTCGTTGGGCTGCACAGCAGTGTAGAGGACAGAGCTGGTGTCCAGGGGAGATCGGAGGCCATGGAACCCGGGAAAGCGGGCTTGGGACCGAAGGATGGCTGGGTGGTCGCTCCTCAGAAACTCCTCATCCACCTGCTGGTACTTCTGCTCCGTGGGGCAGGGAGAACCGGAGAACCAGGGGTGGTCAGACCAGAAACGCCTTTAGCGATTGTCTAACCCAGCCCTCCCTGTCTGTATAAATAAGGCAATCAGTGCTCATTTATAAGGAAAGGGGTTTGCCTAAAGCCACACCGCTGAGCCGGCCTCCACCTCCCATAACATCTCGCAAGACAAGGTGAGCTCAGGACCACCCAGGGAGGGGCAGTTATGGGACCAGCCCCCCAGTTAGTGACCCTAACTCCCCTCACTTCAGAGTAGACAGGTATGGGCTCTCATCCTGCCTCAACTCCTTTGGTGGGGCTTCAGTTTCCCTTTCTGTGAAATGGTGTCATCTGCACTCCATCCCCTCAGTGGGAGGGCATGAGAAATGGACCTAAGGAAGGAGCTGTCTGTGTGCCAGAGGCAATGTGCATCTCCTCCTCACTCTGACCCCTGTTGTTGGACAGGGCAGGGTTTGGGGGCTCTACTGGCTCCATTTGCCTGGGCGAGCCTGCGACAGGATCCAAGTGGTCATGTAGCCTGGGGTTCACACTTCTGAAGGAGCGCTACCGTTTGGCATGGGTGCCAAGGCCCGAGGAAGGCAGCAGGACGGGTAGGGCCCTCTCCCTGCATCAAATCAATCAGCTTCCACATAGGATTCAATTTCTCAAAGCTCTGTGCTGCTAAAATAAATTCAGCTCGTAGCTCCAGAACATGACCTCCTAATACTGGCAGGGAAACTGAGGCCCAGAGAGGCTGAAGGGCGGTCCCCAGATACCAGCCCATCACACAGAACCTTGTACCCAGTGTCTGACTTCTGCGCCTACCCCCACCCTGCCTCAACATACCTTTTTGTAACCCTCGCCCAGCAGTCTCTCGAGAAGCAGCACTAGCTGGGAGAAGGGGGGCCGGATCTCAAACTTCTCTTCCCAGCACTTCTGCATGATCTGGTAGCTGGAGATGGGAGAGGGGTCAGGGGCTCTGGCTCAGGGGTGGGAGGTGGGGCTGGGGGTGCTGGAGGCTGCCTCTCCCAGGACAAATCGAGGGTGGCAGGTGGGTGTTGTTTTCCCTGTTACTGCCTCTGGACATTCCCCCGGGAAGCCCTCCCAGCACCCCAGTCCGCCTGGATCCATGGGGCCAACTCCACTTGGGTGAGCACATGGCCCAGGTCTGGTCAGTGGTTTTCATCCTCTCAGCTCAGTGGCTAGTTCTGGTTAGCAGGTGACCCCAACCGAGCCTTTGAAAGTCAGCTCTGGGCTCTTTGCTGGAACTACGGTGCCAGCACTATGACATGAGGTTGGCACTGCTGGCAGCCATCTGGGCAGTGCCAGCTTGAAAATGAGGCTCTACAGGACAAAGCTGAGCCCAGGGCTAGAATAAGAGATCCTGGTGACATCCTTTGAACAGCTAAATCCAGTCACACCCAGGCTCTCCCGATCTCTGAGCTAATAAATCTGTCTTTGGTCTAAGCCAGTGGTTTAAGCTGATTTGGGTATCTCTTGTTTGCATCCACAAAACCCTCCCAAACGCACAAGGCTCCACTCACATCTCATCAGAGGCGTGAGTGGGCTGGGCCATGCGGTAACCCCGCTTGATGGCGTTGTAGAATTGCTCGTTCATGGGCAGCTCCGGGTAAGGGGTGCCACCTGTCAAGGAGCAGAGACAAGATACATGTGGGCTCGGGGGCATGGCAAGTGGAGGTCCCCTCTTCTACAGGATGAGGAGAGGCACGCTGGCCCCGGTGTGGGAGAGGGGGCTGTGCCCTTGGCATTGGGAAACGTGGGCTCCCTGTGGGCTCCAAAAAGAGGCTGCATCCCTCCCCAGGACAGAGAACCAGAGAACGCAGAGCCAAGCAGGCTTTTTAGATGTCACTGTCCAACCCCCTCAATACTCTGATGTGGAGATAAAGACGCCCAGAGAGGGCAAAGGACTTGTCAAAGTCACGCAGCAGGGAGCAAGCAGCAGAGCAGGGACTTCAACCAGACCCCTGACCCCCGTCCCAGGGCCCGTCCCACAGCCCCAGCAGACGGAGGTTCGAGTGGTCAGATACCATGCCATGCCATGCCACCGAGGGCGGGGGAAGCAGCAAGCGTACCCAGCGTGAAGATCTCCCAGAGCAGGATCCCGAAGGACCACACGTCGCTCAGGGTGGTGTAGAGGCTGTTGAAGATGCTCTCCGGGGCCATCCACTTCAGAGGCAGGAAGGTCTGTGGGGACATGGGGACAGGTGCTGATGCAAGAAGGGACTGGGAGGCCGGGACCCCAGCCCCACTCTGTCCCGGGGCTCAGCTCCTGCTCAGTCCTGTGCCTGGGAGGGCCCCACTCTCTGCCCCACACGGTTCCCATGTCCATTCCAGTGCTGGCCAGAGGATCAGAGGCCGTTTCTGTTCTCACTAGCTGGGGACACAGCAGCTCCTGTCCCTAGGAAAAAGCCCCGGGGTCTGCAGAGAGGGGTGGGGGAGCCGGGGACATGCCAGATCACTGCCCAGCTCCCATCCTGGCTGCCTGCCATCTCTGGGCCCAGTGTCCCTCTGCTTGGCATTCACTGGAGAGTAGGAAGCTGAGTGACAGGCAGAATGTCACATTTTACCCAGACCGATCCCAACTACGGCCTGTGACCGGCTCATCTGTCTTGCTCTGTCACCTGGGCTTCTTCCTCTGCCTACCACTGCTGGAACGACACATTTGGCCTGCTCCCCCTTCCCCACACCCCTGCCCTCATCACAGCTAGCCCCTCCCCCCATGCACAGCTGGGTGGCTCCCCTTCCTGTCCCTGCACACACAGCCGGGCAGGCACAGCCCACCACCGCTGGCAGGGCAGGCCACGTGGAGCCCCATACTCATTGCTTGTGAGCTGCGGCCACGCTGATCAGGAAGGAATCTGTGCCTGGGGCCAGAGACACATGGTGACAGCCCCACGGCCCGAGGAAGATACTTACGCTGCCTTTGGAGATGTAGTTCGAGTCCCGCATGATGTCTCGAGCCAGGCCAAAGTCACAGATCTTGACCAGCTTGCCCTCGCAGATGAGCACGTTCCTGGCTGCCAGGTCTCGGTGGACACACTGGGTTGGGGGAGAGGGGAGCTGAGGCCTTGGGGACAATTGTGAGGAAAGACTCTCCATGTCAAGGGCTTTAGGACAAATGCATCACTTGCCAGGTGTGAGGGGCTGCCCAGGTGCACAGGTGCTCTCTGTCCCTACCCACCAGAGTGGCCGTGTACTTGGAGGACTCTAGCTGGCTGGGTGAGCTGCCTCCCCCGGGCCCCACCCTACCCCACCGAAGCCACACATACATTTTTGGAGGCCAGGAACTCCATGCCATTGGCCACCTGGTAGCTGAAGCCCACGAGGTCCGTGTAGCTAAGCACTGGGGACTCGTTGATCAAAGTTGCCTGATAGGTCCTCTCGGGGGCTAGGCGAGAGAAGAGGGTCACCCACTCATGTCTCCTCATGGCCCACAGGGGCCCTGCCCTTTGGCTCCTGGGAGCCTGAATGTCCGAGCTACTGACTCTCTAGGTCTCCCCTAGAAAGGAGAACGATTTCCTGATATCTAACTAAAAGCACTCCTACTCTATCAGTGCCCTCATTGGCCAAAAATAAAATTAGCATTATTAGCCCTTGAGTCACCTTTGCTTAGCCTGGCCTGCCTACTTCTCAGGGACTCTAGACCAGCCTCGGGCTAGCTCAGAGCAGACCACTTCTCCCCAAGGCCCCCAGAGGCCAGGTCTTCCCCCACCCGGCTCTCCCCTCCCTGTGGGCTGTGTGCACATCTCTTGGCCCATAAACAGGGCTGCAGATCAGGGCTCCACTGCACAGCAGCTTTGGCCAGGTGGCTGGCCTCAGTTTCCACATCTATGAAATGGGCACAAGGCCCCCTTCCTCCCAGCGTTGTTGCAAGGCTGGGCATGCGAAAGGCTTTGAAAGAATGTATCATGGCCCAGGCGTGAGCCTGAGCATGCAGGTGTGAGGACACAGCGTCCACCCACCGGAGGGGATGTAGTTATCGTAAGGGGCCATGTAGCTGGAGGACTCGATGTCTGCATATTTGACGTCTCCCTTCATGTCCAGCATGGGCACATAGTCCACCGACTCGTCCTTGCTCATGTCCATGTAGCCACCATCGCTCTCCCCGGTCAGGGACACATGGCTGGGGGTAGAGAAACATCTCGGGAGAGTCACAGGCTTTCCCCTCCCTTCCCCTCCTGCCCCTTGCTCACCCCAGGGGCCCATGAGGCCCTGACACCAGTGGATTTCTGCTCTCACTCATTCACTCATCCTCTTTCAGTCTGTCATAGTATGAATGACCACGACTGAGCCCCTTCAACCAAACTGTTGGGCCCGAGCTGGGCACGGGGGCTGCCAAGATGACATAAGGCCCGGAGAGGTCACACCCAGAGGCGATTGCAATGCCCCAGGACAAAGGTCACGAGACGGGTGTGTGCAAAAGCGCCTTTTGGTGGCCTCTCCAGCACCACCCAGCCCTGATGCCGTGCCAGTGCCCAGCCACAACCCAGCCTGGGCAGCAGGGAATTGCCTTGATACCTCTGCCAGCGGCATCCGCTCCCCATAGCGCTATGGGACCATACACACATGCGTCTCCATGGGCAGGAAAAAGACGGGAAGGAAATTGATCAAAATGATGGGGAGGACAGGGGTGAGTTTAATGTCATTTGTATGCTTTTCCAAAGTTACTCTTATCTTTGCCTTTGTAATCAGCAAAAGAGCTAAGAAATGTTCTTTTTGGAAAAGAGGAAGAGGAGTTGAGTTGCCCCAGGGGCAGTGGGGAGGCTGCAGCAAGGGGCAGAGCTGGGGGCAAGTCAGGAGGCCCGGCATTGGTCTCACCAGGGACAGGAGGGCAAGACACCCACACACAGGGATGGTGTGAGGGTTCCAGAGTGGCACGTCTGCACAGGGCCAGGCACACTGAGACAGACCTCACCACCATCATCATCATTCCCGTTAGTGTCTCGTCTGGGCTGGACTGACTTGTGGAAGAGCCCTGGCTCCAGGATCGATTCTGCGCCCCCTCCCCAGCCTCTGCTTCCTCTCCTGGACAAGGAGGGAGTGAGCAGGTGCTCCCGGGTGCCCCAGAGATTCAAGTCCCTGGCCTGCCCCCCGGTACCTGGGCAGGGGCAGCCCGACGGGCAGGGCGTTGCTGTAGAGCTCGGCGCTGGGCGGGCGGCGCTTGTCGGCATGGTGCTGCAGGAAGGTGTGCTTGTTCCGGTGCAGGTAGTCCACCAGGTCGCCGTAGCGGCAGTACTCGGTGATGATGTAGATGGGTCCTGCAAAGGGACAGGCTCAGGGGCAGTCCCTGGGGAGGCTTCAGGCTTCCCATCAGGGCCTTGAGCCTAATAATGGGCTGGATGTGGGAGAGGCAGTTTGGCACGATGGCCAAGAGGCTTGGTGACCTGCAAACCTGGGTTCTTTTCCTCTGTGACTGCAAGCAAGGTACGTAGTCTCCTCGAGCCTTACTTTCCCCATCTGTTAAGTGGGGCTAATAATACCCACCTCTGAGGGCTGTCGTGAGGATTAGTCAGATAATGCCTTTGTTGGCCTGGCACATGGTGGGCACACGGTGTTAGCTGTTACCGATGTGTTTTGTTTTTATTTTTTTATTTTTTTTTTTTTTTGAGACAGAGTCTCACTCTGTTGCCCTGGCTAGAGTGTCGTGGCATCAGCCTCGCTCACAGCAACCTCAAACTCCTGGGCTCAGGCGATCCTTCTGCCTCAGCCTCCCAAGTAGCTGGGACTACAGGCATGCGCCACCATGCCCGGCTAATTTTTTCTATATTTTAGTTGGCCAATTAATTTCTTTCTATTTTTTAGTAGAGATGGGGTCTCGCTCTTGCTCAGGCTGGTTTCGAACTCCTGAGCTCAAATGATCCGCCCACCTCGGCCTCCCAGAGTGCTAGGACCGATGATGTGTTTTGTTTTTAAACTAAAGCTTGTTTTGGAGCCCAGTATATAAAGCATATTAAAGCAACAGTTTATTATTATCAGTTTACTAATCAAATTTAACTACAACACATTTACTTAAAGTCAATTAGTGAGAGGTTAAAGATACTGATGAAAACAAAACTTTTGAAATGAGTGATTATTGCGGATGTAAATTGGTCTATGTATGCAATGTACTTCTGTATTTTGTTTTGGTTGCACAATACTAAGGAAAATCCCAAATCTCACAATAAGCAGCTGCGAATGGCGGTAACATTTCTTTCTTTCTTTCTTTCTTTCTTTTTTTTGCAGCCTAACCTGTAATCAGAGCGTCAAATAAACACAATTGGCCAAAGAGGCTTTCTTTTACAATGTGAATGAAAATAGGTCCCAGTTAGCATGCTGGTGGTCTCCAATGGTGAGAATATGACTCATCTGAGTGTCATTTGAACTATTATTTATTATGGTTTTCAAAATGTCTCGTAAAAGTTAAAAAATGTCAGAGAACAGTTTGATTCAGCAACTGCTGGAACTGGTGACTTTGGCGGTGAGGGTGCTCTGATTTCTAAATCCCACACCTATCTGGGACGGTGCAAGTGAGGGCGCTGGACAGGTGGGCGTGGACTGAGCAGGGGGCAGGGAGGGCGCTTTCCCAGAGCCCTCTGGGGAGTGGTTTGGTACCTCCTTTGGTGCAGGCGCCCAGCAAGTTGACCACGTTCAGGTGGGGCCCGAGGTGACTCATGATCTTCAGCTCTGACATGAGGGCTTGCTTCTCGCTGCTGCGGGCTGTGGCTGAGGGAAAGGGGGTCTCACGCCAGGCCCAGTCCCCGAGGCTCTGTGGGGGCCCCACCAGAGCCTATTCTTGCTCTTCTGCCCCATCCTGGGCTGCAAGACCCAGGCGGCCTAGAGGGTGAGGACCCACACTCTGGGGAAGGGAGAGTTGGGGACAGGAGGTAGGGGAGGGAGGGGGCAGGGCTGAGAGGGCTAGGGTGAGGGACCCTCTTTCCCAACCCAGAATTGGGAGCGGTGCTGGCTGTGACGTGACTGCCCGTCCTGTGCCAGCTAATCGGATCAGGCCACCCTGGGAGAGGCTGAATATGTGGGGTGGTCCAGGGGGCCCAGATATTGGGGGATGGGTTCCAAGGACTCACATTTCAGCATCTTGACGGCCACTTTCATCGTGGCCTGCGAATGGCTCAGGCCATGAGCCGTAGCCTCCACCACCTGCCCAAAGGCCCCGGAGCCGAGGGTGCGTCCTGGGGCAGAGATGACCCCTCAGTTCCTGGCCCACCAGGAACTGCACCCCCCACCCTTCCTGCCCAAGGATGGGGAAGAGCTACTCTCTTAGGTCAACCTAGACATCCCTCAAACCACCAGAGAGCACAGTTCCTCTGCACCCCTCAGCCTCCCTAGCTAGACCAAGCACAGGCCCGGTACTCAGCCTGTCACCAACGCCTCCTCTTTAGCCACAAAGGAGTCCCATCTCACAAGTCACAGGATCCTAGGACATCAGTGCTGGACAGCCCCTGGGGAATCAACTTGTCCTCATTGTCCAGAGTGGGAGACTGAGGCCAGAGAAAGCAGGGTACCAGGCCTAGGTCTCATAGCTGCTCACGGCAAGGCTGGGCCTGGACCTCAGAGAGTCTTCCCACCCATCCTGAGTCCCCACACTGCCACCTGAGGCCTCCCAGGACTGACCAAGCACAAGCTGGTCCCGCGGCACCTCCCATGTGGAGTCATAGGGCAGCTGCATGGGGTCCACGTAGATGTACTCATGGCCGTCAGAGCTCACGGACTCAATCACCTTCCATCGGATCTCATAACGTGGCTTCTGCACGACCAAGACCAGGAACGCATTGTCAAGGGGGGTCTTTGGGCTTGACGCCCGTTAGGTCCAGCCCCTTGTAGGATAGATGGGGCAGGAGACCCTGAGGCCCTGTGTAACTTCAGCACAGCACGTGCTCAACTGAGCCAAGGCCTTCGTGGGCTAAGATGGAACAGGAACCGGGGGCCCCCAGAGCAGCAGAGGAGCCTTCGGGACTTGGCAGGCTGAGGAGCCGGTGACCGCCAAGGGCCTGGCTCATCAGAACCTCCTTCCCAGATTCTCTCAGAGCCTCAGCTGCTCCTCAGAAGGGAGTAGAGGAGCAGGCAGCCCCGGAAGTGACAGCAGGTAGGGGCGACTGCTGGATGTGGCTGGCCTGCCCCATGCTGGGCCAGTCACAGTGGGAATCTCAGACAGATGTAACCTTAGAATGTTGAGATCAGGGGATGTTGGGATCACAGGATTGGAATATTAAACTGATGGATCACGAGGTGCTGTAATGCTGATTCAGGAATCTTAAAGTGTTGGAACGACAGAATGTTGAAATCTCCGCACAGAACATTGAAATTACGGATGAATAGGATCAGAATGCATTTCAGTGGAATCACAGGAGTCTCTGTGAGTGAGAGGTGGAAGAATCCCAGGGGCCCATGTAGTCTACCTTGTCGTCCCCTTCCCTGTGCTTGGGATGGGAGGGAGGATGCTGGAGCAGGACTTGGGGACTGGGGGACACAGCAGGGACAGGGAATCCTGGATGGCCTGGGCCAGGCCCGTGTGATCCCACTCTGCCAGGGGTGGAGTCAGCTCAGACACACAGTGTCACTCTACGTAAATTCCCACCTGAGCCCTGCATATGGCCAGATCATGCAGCGTTAAGGAGTGCAGGAGGCTCCGTGCCAGATAATGATGTGCCAATCTGTACCCATCGGGCCAGGGTGGGGCTTACCTTCTGCCAAAGCATGATAAGGATGATGAGGGAGATGATGGTGAGGACCACCAGGGCCAGGATGGCTGAGATCACCACCACCTTGAAGGGCAGGGCTGGAGGCAGAGAAGAGAGCAGGCCATGAGCACACAGGGTGCTTGGCAGGTGCCCTCCCCTCACTCCAGCTCGGGCACCACAAATCCCTCTGTGCCCATCCTGCCCAGAATGGAAGCCCCCTGCCTCCCCACCAGCCTATGATGTCAGACCCTCAGCCTCCCGCTCTGAGCCACACCTCCAGCCTCTCCTGTGAATACCCATGCTCCTAAGGAACTGCCCCAGCTCCGACTCCTGCTGGCCCCCACATCCCTTCAGCCCATGCCAGGGCCGGCCTGGCCTCGCTGCCATAGCTCTGGCCTGGGTGCAAACACCCTCTGAGCCCCTGCCCATTGTCTGGACCCCCCACTAGCCCAGGAGCCTCTCAGGGCTGGGCTGTGGCTCATCTCTCTTCTGAGTCCACGCCTTTATCAGGGCTGTCACGGCGAGATCAGACTCTAAGTTCCATGCCTGAGTGGCCCAAGGACTGAGTGAGTGACCACTGAGGGGCAGTGACTGAGCTCCCAGGGCCTGATGGATCCGGACTACAGAAGGACCTGCTTCCTCCCCAGTTTCATCCCGAGGGCCAGTGAGGTTGGGGTGGTGATGGTAGTTATAAAGTGTGTCCCCCGGCTCTGGGGCAAGCAAGCAGCACTAATACGCCCCCCTGGCCCTGAGTCTCCCCCACCCCAAGGCCTCAGCCTCTGTGCCGCCCAGCTTCCCATTCCTTCCCACTCTCCCCATCCACCTGCGCCAGACCCGCATCTCCCCTGCCCTGCCCTGTCCCACTGGCTGTCCATGAGGTCCCCTGGGAACTTGTTCCCTCCTCCTCTGCCCCCATCTGCCCTTCTCTGCTCCCCGGAGGAGTCGTGTCCTGCCTCCCCCTCTGGGTCTTCTCCCTGTCCCCTCCTCCTTAGGGTTGCAGCCCGACATCACTCCTCTCCTCCTCCTCCCTGCTAGTCCACACCCCGGGCAGGCCTGCGGCAGAAGCCTGCGTGTTCCAGGCAGCAGGAGCTCCACGCAGCTGTCCCATCCCTGGGCACTGGTGCGTGGCTCCCCCTCGGGCTTCAGTTACATGAAAGCATCCCTTCTGCCTTTGCTCAGAGCTGGCCTGCCGCTCGGGCTGTCCACACCGTCTGCCCAGACGCCCACTTGCTCAGGGGCATGTGTGCACGCGTGGGGGTGTGGGTGCCATCAGCGTATTAAAGAAGCCCACCCGTCCACCACAAGGCAGGGGACAGGAGGCAGGTCTGTGCGCACAGGCACGTGCATGTACACTCCCACGGACCTGCCCACATGTACACACAGGTGTCCGAAATGCCTCGCATGGGCTTCAGAGCCCTGCCTGCCCTGGCTCCTGCCCACTCCCGTAGCTCCATCCCTTACCACGTCCTTCCCCTTTCTCCCCCCCACCCCTAAATATCCACACACTCTCTGCCTCGGCCAGGTTGAACTGAATTCCTTTCATTTCTCGGAACCCATTTTGCCTCTGGGCTTTTGCACAGGCTATTCCCTCCGACTGGAACACCGCTCTTTCCCAGGCTAGCTCCTCGTCATGTTTTAGTTTTGACATACAGGTTCCCTTTTCTAGGACACTTTCCTGAATCCCACAGCTGGGCATACGGCATGTTCTCCCTCCAGGCTTTCCCCATAGAGTGGTGATGCCAAGTGGGACTGCCTAGTTCCTCGTCTGTCTTCTCTCTCGGGACTGCGGACACCAGGAGGGCAGGCAGGGCTGGGCCCTTTGACCTCTGTACCCCAGTGAGAAGTTATTTACTGAGTGAAGAAATGGGCGGATCAGTGAAGTACACACACACAGGTGCACGCATGCACAGGGATGGGCAGGTAGACATGCAAAAGCATCTGGGCACTGGGAGGCACTATTGATACGTGCACAGATTACACATGTATGTGAACATGCTAACAGACATACACTGCACAGCAGGCATATGTGTATGAGGATTGTGCTTGTACATGTTTGCAGAAAAGTGTGCTGCAATTACATGCTTTCAGACATGCACTATGCCAATTTGCACATATGCACAGAAATGGTACAGGCATTGCTTGTACATATGTGTGGGGATTGTGCACCTACGAGTGCATGTATACAGACACATGCTCTGTGGGCTTATACACATGTCTGGGGATTAGGCATACTCATGTACTTGGTTTATGAACATACACTTGGTGGGTTTACATGCATGGACGGGTGGTGCACGCTTGAGCACACTCTAGCTTTATGGGTTTATCTGGGGATTGGGCATTCTTCAGTGCAAGGTTTATAAATCTACACACAGAGGGTTTGCACCTGTGTTGAAGGATCAGGCATGCTCATGTACACGGCTTGCAACATACATACAGTTTATATACGCTACACATAAGGAGACAGTGTTATTCATAGCCATGGTTTATAGACTTGTGTGTGTACACGTGTGTGCCCACAATGTGTGTTGCGTACGTGCACAGGAACACATTCTGGTGGGTTTCACAGCGCTCCTGTGTGCCCATGGGCATGCTGACACTCTTGGCTGGCTGTGGGAGCATGGGCACAGAATCAAGTCTGGCAGTGTCAAGGTCGGGGGTGGGTTTGCCAAGGGCTGCCGAGGCTGGAGGACTCACAGTGCGGCACCACGATGACCTCCTGCGTGTCCTGGCTCGCAGCGTTGCTCAGTGTGCAGTGCACGGACATGGGCCGGTCCACGTGTTGCAGGCGCAGCGTGCTCACCACCTCGAACTCCTGCTCCTCCTCCCAGTACGTCACGTTAGTCTCCAGCTGGCTCTCTTCGGAACTGTTCCCCAGCAGTGTGGGTGGCAGCTCACGTGGACATCTGCCAGGAGAGGCAGAAGGGTTGGCTTCCATCCCCTTAACTCTGCAGGCAGGGAAACTGAGGCCAAAAGCAGGCAGCGCCACGGAGTGGTGGTGGAAGGAGGTAGGGCGTGTCCAGTTCCTGCTGCCTCCCACTGCCTGGTCCTGGGATGGTTCCTTCTGTGGACCAGCAGGGGGCGCTCCCATCCCAGAACTGAAACCCTTATTGCCAAATTCACTCCTCTCATTTGACCCCCAGGGTCACACAGCCTGTAGGGGGCAGAGGCGGAATCTGAACTCAATCCTGCCTCTGTCCACTATAGGAGAATCAGCCTGGCCAGGGGTACAGCATAGATCTACTGGGTGGGCGCACAGACCCTGCACTGTGCTGGGCCAAGGGCAGCCTGGGGTTCAAGGTCAGGAAAAGGGGCCGTTTAGGTCACACAGAGCATCTCCAAGGAGGTAGTAGATTGGCCTTCTAAGATGTGGCTCTAGCCTGGAACAATACACCAAGAGCAAGAGCCTGGAATGTCACCTTCACTGGGTCCTTCTAGCTTGCTGCAGGTACCCCCGAGACTGAGGCCCAGGTCTGTCACCTTTTGAAGTCTCTGCAGGCAGACCAGGTGACGTTCGGCTGGGGCATGCCTCGGCCACGACATCGGATTGTCTGTTCCCCGCTGGCAGGGTGGCTCTCACTCAGCTCCAGCACACGGACGGGGACTGCATGGAGAGGGAGCAGGGTCAGGAGGAGGAGGAGAGGTCAGAATAGACAGTCACAGGAAAGGCCCTTGGGGAGGACCCAGGCCAGAGTCTCTCCTGGGAGGAGGGGCTGCAGACTGCAGGTGTACATTAAATACCAGGAATCCCCCTGTGAAAACTGATGGATCCCCCCTCTGGGTACTTCAAAGGGAAAGTCTCAGTAGGGTGCTAGTCTGTCCTTAACACCTCTCTGAGACTTGCTAATCTTCCCTTTTAACAAAGAGAGAGCAGGCCTCAGGCTCTGAGCCCTGGGCAGCCAAGCTCACCAAGCTAGAATTTAATAGCATTATTTTGTTTTCTCTGAGTTTATTTTAGTGGTTGCTTTATATTTATGACATGTGACGCTGATTTTCCATGTACAATTGAGAGGTTAAATTTTGCCTTTCAAAATAAATTTATTTTTAGAAAGTCAATTGACAAAACATGAAGTCACTATCGTGTCATTCCTCTGCTCAAAACCCTGGGATGGCTGTTCATTTCGGAAACAGAAAAGCCAAAGTCTGTAGCAGAACCACAAGGACCTACAGGATCTGCCCTCCCCGAACCCCGGCCCACCCCCCCATCTCTGCTCTGGCCTCATCTTCCATCACTGTCCCCTCCCCCTGTTCTGGCCACACAGGCCTTCCTGCCATTGTTCTGGCCTTTGCCCTGCCTGGGGTACTCTTCCCCAAATGTCCACTTAACTAATGACCTCACCTTCTAGTCTTCATGAAAATATTACTTCCTCAATGAGGCCAAGCCCCACGAGGCCAACCCCGATCACTGTATGTAAAAGTGCAACACGCACCCACCCCCTGCGCTCAGCACACTCAATCTTCCCTCCCCTGCCTTTTCTTCCCTCCCACAGTGTTTGTTACCTTCTAACCTATGCGATTTGCTGGGGTTTTCCTCTCTACTATTTAATGTTTGTCTTTCCCCACTAGGATGCAAACTGCACAAAGGCAGGGAAGGCCTCAAGAACCTTGAACAGACTGGCATATTGTAGTTGCTCAATAAATATCTATTGAATTAATAGTCCAGTATAAGTGGTATGTGAGAAGGAAAAATCATGGTGTCTGGTACATGAATGCCTGAGGTTTTGGAAACACCAATCTAGCCTGATGGCCTCCTTGTATAGCTGGGGAAACGGAGGGGACATGCCAGGTTCACACGGCAGTGGGTCAGTGGCCTAGAACCCAGTCTCTTGAGTTTCAGGCTGTGTCTTCAGCTCCTCCTATGGGTGAGTGGACAGTGCAGGAAGAGAGAGGGAATGGGGGTGGGGGAGGGAAGGGTCAGGGGAGGGAGGTGAGCCTCACCATTGATCTGCAGCTGGAAGGAGAGCTGGGCCTCAGCATCCTCATTGAAGGCCCGCATGGTGTAGTGGCCAGCCTCTGCCACCTTCACCCGCACCAGTGTCAGCTCTGACACATACCTGGGAGTAGGACGGGCAGCTGTCAGAGCTGGAAGAACTCTTATAGCTCCCCACCCCTTCCCGGCACAGACAGGGAGGGGAAGGGCTCGACAGGGTCACACAGGTATCAGTAGCAGAGCCAGAACTCAAACCCGGTCTCCTAAATGCCCACCCACAGGCAGTTCCGCTGAGCCAAGAGGGAGGGCCGGGAGGAATTAAGGGGAGGGGTTGGAGGGGAAGTCCATTTCCCTTCACTTCAGAAAGGCCTGACACTGCTTTATCCCAACACGTCTCAGTCTCCGGCAGTGAGTGGCCTGCCTGGCACTCTCTTCCCCACTCATATGGCCTTTTTCTTCTTGGCTGCTGCCTGCGGGCCCCACCCATCACAAGGATAACTACACATCTGGGCGGTCATCTGACCAGTGGCTGCCTCCTCCACTAGACCAGAAACTCTGGGACAGATGGAACAGTCTGCTCTGGTGGCTGCAGCCTCCCCCGCGCCTGGCACGTAGTAGGTGTCAGGAAAGGTGGGCCGAGGTTTGTTGAGTGGCTAAAGGCGTCAAAGAACAATAGCTTCAAGAATGGAGTGGCCGGGCGGCTGCTCACCGGGTCTCAGACACATTGCGCGTGGACAGGGCGATCTCGCCGGTGCTGGAGTCGCCTAGGGTGCGGTTGTCCTTCAACCACAGGACCGTGGGCGGAGGGTAGGCCTCGAACACGACCTGCAGAGTCCGGCTCCGGTGCAGCTCAGCGAATTGCAGAGCGCCCACCTCTTCCAGCAGCCGCACGAAGCCGCTCTCTGCAAGAGGTGGCCGTCAGGGGCGGGACCCCGGGGGCGGGGCTATGCCTGGCCACCAATGGGGCAGCGCCTTCCCGGGCCTGGCTCCTGGAGGCGGGGCATCGCTAAATGCCAAAGGAGCCCAGTCTTGGGGGTCTGAGCTTTAGGCTTTAGGAACCCAACTGGTGAGGAAGCTACCGGAGCTGGGGTTGAAGTTGGGACCAGGACTGGGTGGGCTTGGACAAGGGCCCCAATTTGAGGCTGATGTTGACGTTGAGGCTGGCCTTGAGGTTGGGACTGGAGTTGTAGTTCTCTGTTCTGGCCTGGTATTGTGGCTGAAGTAACTTGGAGCCTGGGACTAATGCTGAGGTTTAATTTGAGGACTGGGCTGCCTGGGCCTGGGATGGCCGCTGGGATAAGAACTCGGGTTGGGGCTGGGGTTCTGGCTAGGCAGAGATAGGGTTGGATTCTGGGCTGACACTGTACTTTAGTCTGGGTTTATCCCAGAATTGGGGCTGTGGTTGGCACAAAAGCTAGGGCTGTGCTGGAGTGTGGCTGACTGTACCCCTGGCCTGTGACAGGCTCTGGGTCCAGCTCAGGCTGGGGGTTGGGGCTGAGCCCAAGGCACGCACCAACCACGGTGACATTGATAGCCTTTTCATCTTGATGGTCTTTCACACTCTCCGACACGTTGCAGATGTAGGTGCCTGAGTCGCCTAGCTCGGCATTGGGGATGTGCAGGATGGAGACAATGTGGTAGGGCATATCCCAGAGGAAGTCGGTCACTGGCTCCACCAGCCGCCCACTCTGCAGGGAAAGGTGGGGCAGGCCCCCCAAATCAGGAGGGATCCATGAGAAATCAGTCTGCAAGCCAAGATATCCATCCTTGCCCGGTCCCTCCCCCAACCCCTGGCCCAGCCTTACCTCCTTGCGGGGGTACGTCCACTCAAAGTTGACCACCTCATTCCCGATCACGATGCACATGATGGTGATGTTCTCGCCCTGGCGGACCACAGTCTGCACTGCGTTCACTGAGACATTGATGAATGACACTGGTGGAGAGAGATTGGCTTAGGGCTGGGGAAGTCACCGCCAGCCACCAGCACTATAGCGTGGTGATGGGGTAGAGGTCCAGAGAGGGAAGGATGACTGGTATAGAAGATTCATTCACTTGGCAAATATTTATCGAATACCTACTAGATGCCAAGTACTAGTCTAGGCACTGGGACTACAGCGGTGGACAAAATGGACAAAATCTCTGTCCTCACAAAGCTGATATTCTAGAAGAAATAACAATCTGGAAATCAAAGTACTCTCTAGGGATCTAAGTACAGTAGAAATTTATTGAGCACAAACCATGGGCCAGGTACCTGCACCTTCCATCTTTTGTTTTATTTAATCTTCACAATAATCCTGTGAGGTAGGCAGTCATTACCATCCTCACTTTACAGAGGAGGAAGCAGGCTTGGAGAGATTATGTGCTTACTGTGTAAAGTCACTCAGATGGGAGATGGCAAAGCTGGGATTTAAGCCCAACTGGCTCCAAAGCCTACGCCTGTGCCTATCATGTTATACAGCCCAGCTCCACCACTAATGCATTCTGCAACAGCGGGCGAACTCCACGCTCTCTCTGAGCCTGGGTTTCCTCATCTGTGAAATGGGGAAAATGCTACTTCCTTTCCAAAGCTGTAGTGATAACCCAGTGAAAAACAGAGTAGCATTTGTAAACTAGAAAGGACTATACCTCTGCGAGGGGTTACACTGGCCTCTGCTGAGCATCAGGGCAGAAAGGGGGCTCACCCTGGAGACTGTAGACATAGTAGGCATCGGAATCCACCTCCCTGTCCCCGATGGTGGTTTTGCAGATGTAGGTCCTGTCCTCAAAGGTGCCAAAGAAGCCACGTTGGTGGTCATAGGGGACAGGCAGTGGGACATCCACTTTCTTCTCGTGCAGTGTCACCACCAGCTGTGGATCTGTCACTCGGCATGGAATTGTGATCTCAGTTATTTCCGTGAGAAAGATGAATAGTTCCTCGGCGTCGTTAGGGAGGAAGCCCATGGTGGGATCTGCCGGGGTGGAGCCATGAATGAGGGTCAGGGGAACTGGGTGTCTGGCTATCCTCTGAATGGCCATGGGACTTTGAGCCCTCTCTGGCCCTCAGTCTCCCCATTACAGAATAAGAATGCTCCCAGAGGTCCCCTCCAGCTCTGATGTTTGATATTGACAGTGCCAGGGTAAGGGAGAAGAGAAGCCACAAGTTGAAGCACAGCTGATACCTGGAGCTTGGAGAATGGGGACGATGGGGCGTGGGGGCCAAGAGGGAGCAGATTGGAACCAACTGAGAATATAGCGCTCTTGGGAGGCGGGCATGGGTGGGCTGGCAGGGAGCAGACAGATATCTAGGCCAGGGAGTGGGAGTGAACACACGCCCAGATTGAGCCAGGATGGATTCTGTGATTTGTCTGCGTTTCCAAGACGGCTGCATTTCACAACATCACTAAAGCACTCTCTGAGCCCCCCTGATGTCCTGAGTTGTGAAAAGGGGCAGGGAACAGGCACACAGCCCGGGGGTCCTTACCTGGCACAAAGATGTAGAGCCGTTTCCGCTCACCAGAGTTTGGCCCACGGGAGTCATTGTAGGAGCAAAAGTATTCTCCCGTGTCTAGCCCAGTGACATTCGTCAGCGTCAGCATGCTGGAGAAGGTGCCGTCCTGGGTCATGTTCATTTCCTGCGGGGGCTGCTGGGACATCCGTTCCCACACTACTGGAGCTGACCCCGAGCAGGTCAGAACAAAGGTGGTGGATACATTGAGGACAAGCTCTGGTCCCGGGGGTGTGATGACCAGGCCCTGAGCCACCTGTGGCTCCAGCAGTAACAGCAGGGGCAGCACCAGCATCTGGCCTTTGGGAGAGGAGGCAGCAGATGTCAGGGCACAGGGGCCTCAGCACTGTCCCACAGCTGACCCTGGCGCGGCCATGTATGCACAGACCCCAAGTCCTTCCAGAACGCACTTCCCTTGTCCAGCATAGACTAGAATCCTCTACCCATGGCTCTGAGGCCTGCTGATCCAGTGCCAGGGCCCCAGGGGCTCCTCCTGCCCTCCTGTCTCAGTCCCTTTAGACCCCCAGCCTCTGAGTCCTTCAGCAGTGCTGTGTTCAGACAGCAGGCACAGGAGGGGTCAGGAAATCCTCGGGAAGCAATTCCCCAGCCTGCAGTTCCTGCATTACTTCCCAGGTCACTTTCTGAGCCTCTTCCCTGCAGCTGCCCCCAGCTGCCCAGGTTCCAGCCACAGCCCAGAGGTGGCCCTGCTTAAGAGGGGGGTTGGAGGGAGGGGCCCAGGTAGCTCAAAGTGGGGACAGACCAAGGCAGGGAAGATGCTGAGGCCCCTGTAGGCTGGTGGGGACTGGGGCTGGGGGTGTATGATAAGTGATTATTCCTCCTCCCATGACATCCCCTGGGGTGGGAGTCTGTAAGCCATGTCCCTGTGCTCCCTGGTGAGGAAAATCAGGAGAGGCCCAGACAGGTGGGCAGCGAGTCAGCCGGGCCATCAGACACCAGTCTGCCAGGCAAGGCCTTGGGTGGTCATCGATCACCTGGTCAGCTGCCCAGCGTCTGGAGTGCTGAAGACACCTAACAGGCAGGAGTGAGGGCAGGGGTATGCTGAGAAGGTGGGAGCTCCCAGCCAATGAGGGGTCCAGGCAGGGAGCCGCAGATCAGCCAGACTGAGGAGAGATGGGAGGCTAGGGGCGAGTGCTAGAGGTTGGGGTGAGGTCCAGAGGGTCAAAAGAGGACTTGAGCTGATGATTCTGGACAAGCAGAACTGATGCTTTCTGAGCTGGCCATGGGCAGCGGAAGGAGACCGCCACTTAGGCCCATGGCAATACAGGAAACGGAGGCCCAAGGGCGCAGCCCTGCTCCTGCACTCTCATGCCCTGCTGCCAGCACCCACTGCCCCTGCCAGCTCCAGGGTTCCGCTTAGCAGCTCCCTGGGCCCCCACCCCTGCCCCCAGACTACCTACCTTTGAGGACCAGAGCTGGCATCACACCCAGAAGCCGCATGGTGCCCTGCAGAGTTAAACAGAGGTTAGGACCCAGGGTGGGAGCAGGCAGTGCCAGCGCCCATCCTAGCACCTGGTTCCTGCAGAGTAAGCCCCAGCCTGGGTCACTGTGTCTGTGGGGCTGAAGTTCAAAGGCCACCACGTCCCAAGGCTGCGAGGGCACTCATGACCACAGGCCCTCTTCCTTCCATACTGGGCTCAGCCTCAGGGTGCCTGGCCCCTGCTCTGGCTCTGCCTCTAAGTCTCGTGTAGCCTTGGCTGAGTCCCCTGCCTCTCTCTGGGCCTTAGTTTCCCTGTGTGCCCAGTGGGGGAGGGGAAGTAGGGCTGGACGGTGTCCAGGGGCCTGCCAGCTCTGACAGCCTGTCCTCCAGATGACAGTTCCAATACCAGGCTCTTATCTGCCAGGACAAATATTTGGGAAAGTGTGATGAAAGGCCTGGGGGAGAAGGAGGGGGAGAGCCAGGAACTCCCACAGCTCCACAAGCACAACAGGAAATGGAGGCGGCTGCGAGCTGTGGGAAGGGGGGGAGTCAGGGCTGTGGAATGTGGGGGGTGGGCCTGGCCCCCTTTCCTCAGCCCAGAGCAGCAGCAAGGAGGCCCAGGGCGGAGGGGCCAGAAGCTGGGGAGAGGCCCCCCCGAAGGTCCTTGGAGACCACGGAAGCCAAGCTCCCCACTCCCTCCCCCGGGGTCCAGATGGGGAAACTGAGGCTCTGAGAGGCAAAGAAGTTTGCCCAGGGTTCCACAGCAGAGCTCGGCCGAGAGGAAGACAAAGAGTCCTGGAATGATGGAAGCCGAGAGAGACAGAGACACAGAGACGGAGAGAGAGATGTGTGCAAAGACAGCGCCGGAGGCACAGAGACAGAAGCAGAGACAAAGAGACAGACTGAACTGAGTGGGTCTTTGCTCTACCCCTGCCTTGGTGGCCACACCTCAGATCCCCAATGACCACCAAGAGCCAGGTCTGCCAAGGGGCTGCCTGCAGCGTGGGCACGAAGGAGGCCAGAGGTGGATGGGGGTCGCAGAGCAGGAACTGTGGGAATGGACCATGGACAAGGCGACTAGGCCCGGCTGCTAAGGCCATGCCCAGCTGTCCCCACCTCCTCATCTCACCCCAGTTCAGTTTCTAATTCAGGGCAGGGGAGTCAGGTTTGTGCCCCAGAATGCTACCTCCTGTGCCACCGTACCTCTGTGGCCCGAGTGTCCAGCTCTGGAAGTGGACAATGATGAGTGTGCATCTATAGGGCTGCATTCACATGCAGGGGCAGGGCAGAGGCAAGGCCCCTGGCCTGGGGACCCCCTACTGCAGCTCTGGCCAACACCCCAATAAGCAACCTATGCAAATCTGCTCCTCTCCCCCTCCCTCCAGACGGCCTGCCTAAGGGTCCCCTCATTTCTTCCTCTCCCCCTCCGAATTGCTCCAGACCCAAAGCCCAGCCCTTCTGATGCCCCTCCATGGCGTCCCCACCCCTCTCCCTCCCGCCCTAGCCCCTCCAGCTGGACAGCGGCCTCCTCGGGCAGGAGAGAGTAGCACCAAGGCAGAGCCAGCAGCCCCCACAGAGGCCCATGTGCCCCTTGGTGGGTGCCCCTCTGGCTCCCCACTTCCTGCCCAAGATCTCAGCCAAAGAAAATCATTAGCAGCCCAGGCTGGGGGAGGGGGTCCCTTCAGCCTCCCTGCCCCTCCCCTCCCAGCCTCCTGGGCTGGCCACACTGTTTATTATTCTAAAGGAGGAATTTGGCCGGCTGGCCAGGAGATGGGAGGTCACTGCAACAGGGCTGGCCTGGCTCTGGAAGGCCGGGCCAGTGTGGGCTGGCCCTCATGGCACGCAGCCCCCGACCCTGATCCCATGCAGCACTCAATCCTCTCCCCTTCGGCCCTCTCCTGCTGGGCCTGGGCTGGGGGAGGCTTAGAGTCTGAGACTCTGAGCTTGGGGGCACCTTTTTGAATGGGCAGCAGAGGCCCAGAGAGGGACAGAATCATGCCCCAGTCACACAGCAAAAAGGTAGATTCAGGCTGTGGGGAGAAGATGGGCTGGGCAAAGAAGCTCAGGGACAGTGGAGATGACTTAGGGAGGGTGCAGGCACCCCAGGGATCTTGGACTGGCTTCGCCCTCCACGAAATGAGCATTTCAGCTCCCTTCACAAGTATGTTGGATTCATTGCAAAACTGAGCGAGTTCCTAGCCCTCTCTGGGACTCTGTTACCCCATTCATACACGGAAAAGTTGGGATGGGTCATCTCAAAGGGCTGTCCCTAGTCTAAAGCTCTGCCTTTTTGACTAGCCAAAGAGAATGTTCTAGTCACTATTAATTTCACTGGGGTGTTTGGAGCAGATGGGGGCTGGTAAGAAGAATGGGGCTACATTCCTGAGGCCAGAGTCCCCGGAGATTCCATCACCCATCTTATCTCATGGATGGGATTTCCCTGACCGTTCGGTCACAGACTTGCTGTGTGGGCTTTGACAAGTTCTTTCTTCTGTGGGCCTCAGTTTTCCCATCTATACAATTGGGAGTTAGACAATAGTCTTTCGGTGACTTTCAGCCAATGAACTGGTGATACAAAACCCAGGAGGTGGCAGGGAAAGGGTGGAATGGACAACCATAAACCAAAGATGGAAGACCAGGGAGGACCACAGTGGAGCTCGGGGGACCCAGACGTGACCTCCTGGGCCATCCCAGATGCTCACCGACATGCCCAGTTGTCCACCCAATGCCTTCTGGACCTCTTTGTGCTTCCCAGAGGCTGCTTTGTTTCCAGCCAACCCCAGGGAGGCCTAGGCAGGTGACCTGGGCCTGGTGGCTTGCCTGCAACAACTTCCCTTCTTCAGGGGGAAAGCTGTGCTCCAGGGAGAAGCCACCTGGGACAACCTGGGTGTCACAGTCAGGCACCCTTCTCCCTGCCCACCCCCCGCCACACTCTCCTGCCTAGGGAGGCCTCTGCAGCAAAGAAAGGGAGGGCAACCCTAGGTATCCCCCTTTACCCATGCAGACAGTGCTGTGTAGCAGGAAGATCTCAGATTCCTCCTGCTCTGGCCAGGTTGGAGGATGAGAGGCCCAAAGATGGGGTCATGCCTAGCTCCTCACAGTGAATCAGAGGGACTCCTTAAGGGGACAGAGTGAGGACCCTAAGTCCAGGAGCACAGAGTGGGGCCCCAAGTCCAGGGGAGTAAGCATTCTTGGAGAGTCATTCTCAGAGCCCCAGCCTTCCCTCCTCCCAGCACATAGAATTCTCTACTCCTTTCCCACCGCCTTAATCTAAATAAATCCAGTCCATCTTGGCCACATCCGCCAGCAGCAGCTTCCCTCCCTCAGGGTCCCGAAGCTCCCACGACACAGGCAGGCCAGGGAGGGGGCCCTGCATCGCTGCAGGGGGCCGGGGGAGCCTGCACACGGTGAGCACATGCACGCAGCACAGATGTCCGCCTACGCACTCATTCACACGCTCCTCTGACACTCACGCAAGCGCAACAGGCTGCGTGCGTGCCCAGCCCTCACGTAGGCACTAAACATGTGCATGCCCACACAAAACACACATGCTCGAAGCTCCCACTGTGCCCGGCACATGTGCACACAGCACGGATTGCTGCCTGGGTGCTCTCTCATGTGCCTACCAGAGATCACCCGTGTGCAACAGATCACATGTGTACCTGTACATACAACATGCACAGAGTATGTGCACAAAGAACCCCAAACTCACCTTAACATGCATCCAAACACATGCATAGGCAAGCCAGAAAGCCAACGTGTGTTGTGCATTTACTACACCAGGGACCAATCTGAGAACTGGATGTGTATTGACTGACTGAATCCTCAGTGAGCTCTATGACGTAGATATGATGATCATTCCCATTTCATAGGTGGGGAAACTGAGGAACACAGAGCCGGTAGGAGTAGGGCAGAGCCTGAAGTGAGGTGATGTGACTCAGTGCTCTATGCCACTTCACTCCACTGCTTCTCTGCTCGACGTGCATGTTTGGTTGGGTCCGGGAGAGGGCAGTGGGGACTGATTGAAACAGATCTGATATTTACTTAGCTGAGAATCAACAGGACCTGGTGATTGAACGAGGGGCTAGAGAGGGAAGCATCATGGTGAGCCCTACCCTGTTTCTGGCTCGGAAGCCTGAGGGCAGGAGTGTGTGTGCCAAGGGGACTCTGCTGCTTTCTGAGACGAGAGTGAGGCCAGAGGGCAGGGGTGAGAGCCGCCCTGCCGCGGAGCTGGCCTAGGACATGGAGGGTCTGTGGGCTGGAGGCGGGAACAGGCTGGGTAGACAGCCGGGAGACAGGGACAGGCGGAAGTCCTGCTTCGGGAGAAGGGGGCGCTGGGGCAGGCGGGTCCAGGCCAGGGATGCTCTGAATGTACAAGATGCCTGAGGGAGGAGGAGGCCTGGCCATGGGGTCATGGGGGCAGCGTCTTGGAATGTCAGAGCTCCACAGCCCTCAGGGATCAGCTATCCAGAGCCGCCTCCCTGTGCCCCATCGTATAGGTGGGAAATGGAAGCTTAGAAAAGGAAAGCGAGATGCCCCTGTGTTTTGGCCTGGGCAGGATGGGCGCAGGTGGCTGACAGTGCTGAAGCTCTCACCTGGCTGGGCAGCCCCAGGCCCCCGCCCCTGCTCAGACGTGAGGCCGGTGGCTCAAGGCCCAGGGTTCAGACAGCAGCTGCTGCCCTCGACATCCCCACAGCACAGCCCTGCCCTGCCACACAGTGACCTCTGCATCAGGTCACTTTCTCTGAGCTGTCCCGGCCAGGCAGGGATCGCGACTGGGACTCAGGCGGTGGCTTGCTGAGTTGATGGAGGAGTGAGACACAGACTCTAGGCTCCTGATCCCGTCTGGTCCTCTCTCCTCCACACCAGGGGTACTTCCTGGCCCAGGACAGACTTCTAGGGGAGAGAGGAGGCCTGGGTTGTAGCCCCAGCTCTGTCATTCACTTCTTGTCCCCCCTTATCCTCAGGGGATACATCCCAAAACCCCCAGCAGATGCCTGGGATAGGAATGAACCCTGTATATACTGTTTTTCCTATACATACATACCTATGATAACGTTTAATTTGTAAATCAGGCACAGTAAGAGATGAACAACTATAACTAGTAATAAAATAGAACAATTATAACAATATATGTAACAAAAGTTACATGAATGTGGTCTCTCTCGAAGTATCTCACTGTACTGAACTCTTCCTCCTCCTTGTGACGGTGAGATGACACAGTGCCTGTGAGCAGACGAGGTGAGGGAGTGACACAGGTGTTGTGATGGAGTGTTGGGATGCTACTGACCTTCTTGATGTTATCAGAAGGGTCATCGAGCCATGGCGATGTCAATGGTCAACAGCAGGGTAGTGTACACAGCACGGACATGCCGGACAAAGGGATGATTCACTTCTGGGCAGGACAGACCGTGGCAGTCTGAGATGTCATCACGTTACTCAGAACAGCATGAAATTTAAAACTTATACGTTGTTTATTTCTGAAATTTTCCATTTAATGTTTTTGGACCACAGCTGACTGTGGGTAACTGAAACTGTGGGAAACGAAACTGTGGATAAGGGGGACTACTGTTCGGTCCTGTCCTGTCCCTCTCTGGGCCTCAGTTTCCCCATCTGTACAACAGGGGGGTAGGGCTGTCCTGGGAGCATTGAGGAGGCTGCTGTGCTGAGTGAGAACGCTGGGGTGGGGGCGGGGCACTGGGGAGGGGCCCCAGCCGGGATGTCATGACTCAGCGTGGAGAAGGCAGCCCGTTCCAGGCCTGGGAGTGTGTAGGGGCAAGAAGCATCTGGAGCCAGGGATGGAGTCCTCCTGCCAGCAGCTGGAGAGTAGGAGAGTGACCGCAGCATAGCAGCCTGGACCTAGCAGAGAGTCTGGCCCATGCAGCCTTCCCCGGGCAGGCTGAGATGTGGGAGCCAGGGAGGAAGGCAGGGTCCGGAGCGTGGGGAGACAGTTACAGGTAGGGAGAAGAATCTGGGAAGGGGCGGAGGTTCCCACCTGCCCCCCTCAATCCGATACCCACTTCTCTCTGTTGGAAAGGGCTCAGGCTCCAACCCTACACAAGGACTCTCCCGACAAGTCTCGGGAGCACATAGTGATGGAGCTTGATCACTAGCCCAACCCTCTAGGCCATGCTGCTTCTGGATCCAGGGCCCCTCATATTTTCCAGGTACACAGTCTCCCTGAACAAAGCAGGAGAAATCGGCTAAGTTGGGGCCTCGCACGGGCTCTAGTTGTCGTGGAAGTCTGAGTGGATAGAAGACCGTGCAGCTTCCATGGAAGGCCATCCTGGTCCCCCACCCCCGCCCATCTGGCACCAGCTTGGTTGCCTCTGGCCATCCCATTGCAGCCCCTCTCCTGGCTCCTCACTCCCCATCTGTCTCCTCTCACCTGTTCTCCCGTCCCAACCAGGGGGACCTTTCTAAAACATCCATCTAACTTTGTGCCTCCCCCGGACCCCTCTGCGGCTCCCCATGGCCCTCGGGCCAAGGCTGGCTTCGTAGCCCCGCCTTTAAGAACCTTCCCGCCCTGGCCCTGCGACAGCTCCCTCAGGACGGAGGGAGGAAGGCTGCTGCCCTCCCGGCTCCCAGGGCCCAAGTCAGGGCCCCCGCAGTCGTCACTCACTCTGTGCTCCTCCCCCAGGGGGCCTCCCTAGGGACACAATGGAAAGTAATGACCTATTTTCTGGAAGTCTGAAATAAAATGAAACATCTGTCTGGAACGGAGCCAGGCTGATAAAGAACGGACTGATCGCCCGGCCCGGCCCCTGCAGCACACCCCCCGCCCGGCAGAGTGTGTGCCTGGGGTGAGGGGCCACGCCGGAGGGGCGGCCGCTTGGAACAGTGCGTGGGAAAGCACTCAGTGTGTGCCTCGTGGCTGCTGGGGCCCCAAGGGAGGGGCCTGGGTCCCCATAAAGGCTAGGAACCAGCCTGGGAAGGAGGTCAGTGACGGGGAGGCCAGCTGCATGCCCCTGCCTGCCGCGAGGGCCACGACTCACACTTCCTGCCTCCGAGGCGCCTTGCTGGCCACCCCTTAGGCCCAGTGGATCCCTGGCCCAGAGTCCCCTGGACCCCATCTGGGCCCCCAACAGCCCTTTCAAAAGGAACAGGGACTTAGATGGCCTTGAAAATAGCAAGAATAATAATAGCTACCTTTGATTTAGTACAGTTGACCCTTGAACAACTTGAGTCGCTTACATGCAGATTTTTTCAATAAGTGAGTTTGCCACTTCTGCCTGCCCTTCCACCTCCTCTACCTTCCTCCTCTGCCACCCCTGAGACTGCAAGACCAACCCTCCTCCTCCTCCTCCTCCTCCTCCTCCTCCTCCTCCTCCTCAACCTGCTCAACCGGAAGACAACGAAGGTGAAGACCTTTATAACAATCCACTTCCACTTGATGAATAGTAAATATATTTTCTATTCCTTATGATTTTCTTAACATTTTCTTTTCTCGAGCTTACTTTATTGTAAGAAGACAGAATATAATACACACGACATACGAAATGTGTGTTAATCAACTTTACGTTATCAGTAAGGCTTCTAGCCGACAGTACGCTAGTAGTGGTTAAGTTTTGGGGAAGTCAAAGGTTATACACAGATTTTTGACTTTGCGGTCAGCCAGCCCTCCTAACCCCCAGGTCGTTCAAGAGTCAACTGTACTTATCACCCACCTCCTGGGTTAAGCTCTTCACGTGAACCATCTCACCGGGTCCTCAGAACAATCCCACAACATCAGTGCTGCTTCCTCATTTCATAGATAAGGAAACCGCGGCGCAGAGAGGTTACTTTGTTTACCCGAGATCACAGAGCTCGCCAGGGGTAGATCTGTGCTCCGTCTGGGCAGAAAGGCTCCGGAGCACACAGGCCCAGCGCCCACGTAACCGTCGCTCGTGGCCCCGCGAAGAGCATAGCCCAGGACCTGGCACAGAATGAGCACCACACACAGGGAGCCGCCAGCCTCACTCTCTCACCCTCGTTTTCCCGACTTCTTTCTTTCTTTCATGCTCTCTTTGGAGCTGGGAGAAGCTGAAGCAGACAGTTTGTCGGAGAGACAGTCACGCCATTTTTCACAGAGCCGTACAATCTTAGGCTTGGGAGGGGCCATACCTACTCTCTATTCGCACCCCCCCACCCGACCTTCTGTGTAATTGCACGCCTCCCGTGACAGGGATCTCACCCCCTCACCGTGGCCCATTCCATTCTTGGCCAGCTCAGAATCCTCAGAGGTCAGGCTACGAGAGACTTTAATTACATGAGCACCAGCTCTCTCATCGTGTCCTCTACCTGTTGTTGCTCCTGCTTCTGCCCGCCAGCCTCCCCACCCGCGACCCAGGACATCTTTCTTCTCGTTCGTCGTTCTGATGCCCCCCAGTCTGAAAACAAACAAAAGCTCCTACTCATTTGGAGCCAAGCACTCTTCTGCTAAATGAGATGATCTGGGAATTTCGTCTCATCCTCACAACAGCCTTGGGAAGGGGGCACTCATTATCCCCACTTCACAGACGAGGAAACTGAGTCTCAGGGAGGTTTGCTAACTTGCCCAAGGTCACGCAATGAGCAATAAGCAAAGGAGCTGGAATGCAAACTCAGGCCCGTCTGACTGCAAAGCCTGTATCCTTGACCGCCATGCCAGACTGCCTGTGTCCTGCCCAGAAACGGCTCTGTCCACAGAGTAACACTCCCACCTGGACTCACACTACTGGGGTCCATATGGAATCCAGGCTTCCGGGATGAGAGAGTCTCAGAGGTTGGATCCTGCCCCTGCCCTCATTGAGGGGTAGTATGGGCAGGGACCTGCCCCGGGTCCCCTAGCAATTAGAGAGTCAAGCTGGAGATAGAACTCAGGAGCTTTCTGCAACGTCACTGCAGAGGCTGAGGCTCAGCGCAGAGGTGGAGCAGGGTCCCTGGGCTGCCTGGAGGCCCATCCCAAGGGCCTCTGAGATGGGCTCCAGGCACTCAGACGAGGTGTGTGGCCAGCTCTGCCACGGGCCTGCTGCGCTCAGGGTCCAGGCCTGCCCCTGCTGGGGCCCCAGCACCCTTTTCTCCGTTCACAGAGGGCCGGGGCCTCCGCAGCTGCAGAGTTCCAGGCCTCCAACATCCCTCGGCTTCCCTCCCTGTCCCCACCCCCAGAGCCTCATCTCCGGCCGGTGCCATGGTAACGGAGAGCACCAGGCCCTGGCAGCCAAAGGAGCCCCTGAAAGGGGTCCCAGGCTGAGGCTGGGGAGGGGGGTGTGGCAGGCGCAGACAAGCAAACCTTCTGTTCCCCCGGCTGCTGCCAGCCTGGATCGGCCCTGGGTCGGGGTGGGGGCCGCAAACAGAATGGGTTCTCAGAGCCAAGTGGGCAGGGGACAGGCAGGCCGCGGGGCCCGTTTGTGCTGACCCACCAGCAAGCACACAGCCTCCCCCACCAGCCCGGAGCCCGCCAATCCCGCAGGGGTGGCTAGCTAGCGAGTAAACCCGCCATTAATTGGTGCCAATTAGGGAACATTGAGATTCCCCTCAGAGCCCTCCTGGGCAGCGGAGCAAGAGGGGAGAAAACTCCCATGTTCCACTGACCCTCTCGTGTCCTCAGCAGCTGTTCTCCCAGCCCTTTCTCCCGTCGTTCACTTAGGCCCTCCGTGCCTCAGTTCCTTCATCTGTAGCCTGGGGCCCACTAGGCACTGAGCTGCCACGGCTAATGAAGGAGTTAATACCAGGAAAATGCTTAGGTCAGGGCCCGGCGCACAGCCCTCTGCAGAGTTAGCGGACACGTTACTATTATTCATTCACTCATGGGAGAATAAGTCACTCGCTCACTCTCTCAGCCTGAGCCCACAGCCAAGACTGCTAGACTCGCTGTCAGCAGAGGGACGCCTGTGATAAATGAGATGGTGCAGGAAAGCCTCGCCCAGAAGGTTCCTCAGGAAGGGGTAGCTGCTGTTATTAAGGGGACTGTCAGCAGCAGCAGGCCTTTCTAGTGCAAGGAGGGCCTCGTCCTGGCGTACTCGGGGATTTAGTGGCCAACCCAGGACCAGACTCAAGTCTAATGCCTCCCAGTCCCCTGCCTGTCAACTAGTTCTTTCTTGTACCTCTGTCTTAGTCCCCTAATTTAATTTCCCGCAAATCAGGAAACCCACCTAACAAATTTGGGGATTTCTCCCAGTTCCTAATATGCGATTAGGCCTACAGTAGGTGCTCAATAGATGCTTACACAGCATGAGAAATCAACTGGCTGTGTAGGGTCAGCTCCTCTGGCCCTCAGGCCTGGGGCCTCAGCTGCCTCCTAATAACACAGGGTTCACCAGGCTGGGGAAGTGGGACGGGCAGGCAGTGGTGACCCTTTCCTTCCAGGGAGGTGACGCAGATGGGCTGGCAGGGGCAGAACAGACATACGGGACTCTGCAGCCAGCAGGCTGTGCCTGATGCCACCCAGGGAAGGGAAATGGCACGGGAGCACTGCCAGGCCAGGAGCAGCAGCTCCGGCTCGAAGCCACTCACCCCTGGGTCCAAGTCCCAGTTTTACCACCTCGTAACTGTGTGACTTCTCTGAGTCTCCGTTTCCTGGAAAACGGCATGAGAGACCTCCTTTTCCACTGCCAATGGTGCGAAGCGCTGGGCACGCCACAGGTGCTCGGTACTTGGCAACTTATGGTTGTTCCAGTGAGGAGGGCTTCCTGAGGGAGGTGGCCTTGCGCTAGGCCTCCAGAGTTAGTTAGGTTCTTTGGCAGATGATGCCAGGGGAGGGTGTTCCACGGGGCTCCTTGGGAGATGGCAAGGCAACTGGGAGAAATGGCAGGGAGAGATCTGTTTGGCTAGAAATTGGGGCTTTTCAGCAAGGAGCTAAGGGATGGGCAGAGGTCCCTTTGGGAAAGGTTTGGGGTGCTGGGCAGGGATTTGGGCTTTGCCCTGGAGGCACCAGGAGGCCAACTTTTCAGGGCGTTGACAATGATGGTGGGTGACCAGCTGCTGCCACTCCAAGCACTGTGGCGTGTGGGGCCTCCGCACAGGAGGGTGACACAAGCGGGGTGGCATTTTGTGGGAGGCTGTGGGTTAGGATGGGGACATTGGAAGCCGCGAGCCCAGTTTCGGGGATGAAAGCCATGCCAAGCCTAGCCTGAACTCACTGGCAGGACCCGCTACATAATTTGCCAGGCAAATACAAAATGAAAATGCACAGGGCTCCTTGTTAAAAAATTATTAAGAATTTCAAGATGGTGACTGCAGAACATTCAACCAAGCACAGGCCCTTCTAAGCATGGGGCCCTCATGAGGTTGAATACTCAAGAAGTCATCCCTATTCCCGAGACTAGAGGGGAGGCCATCTGTCTGTCTCCATCTGTCCATCCATTCGTCCATCCATCCATCCATCCATCTGTCCATCAGCCCATTTATCCATCCCTACCTGCATTTATTTATCTATTCACTATTTCACTATCCATTCAGCAGCTAGGCCGCAGGTTGGAAGCTGATAAGGACACAGGGACAGGTGAGATGGGAGTAGCCCACAGTCCACTGGCTCAAACCCGAGTCTTTACCTTCAGTGCTCTGGGTTGGGAGGGGCCAGGGCTCCTGTGGCATGTTTATAAAGCTGAGCCCTGCCCCTCTAGGGCTAACTGGAAATACCCCGCCCCAAACTCACTTAGGCTCAGCCTCAGGAATGGAGAAGCTGGTAGGTCACTGCCCCTTGGGTTTTATTTCCCAGTAACCAGAGCAGCAACAAGGATGTGGTAAAACAGCCACAAGAAGCCTGGCAGAGACTCTCAGGGGCTAAGGGCAGAGACAGTTGGACCTCTGGGGTCACCGAGATCCTCCTAGGCCTCTCCCCACTTTATAGAAGAGAAACTGTAGCCAGAATGGAGAAGTGATGTGACCAAGAGCTCTGTGGTCTGGAAAACTACCCAGGGGGCTCCCATACCTCATCAGGATGGCCTCACCTCAGAGAGACTGGAGGCTGAGCCCTGGACCACAGAGGTGGAGCTGGACCTCCCTAGGCCTTTCGAGAGATGGCAAAGATGTGGCACCCGTGGTGGAACAGAGGACAGCCCAGATTCCAGGCTCAGTGCCATCACTGATAATCTTTACGACCTTAGGTGCATCCCTTCTCCTCTCTGGACTTCAGTTTCCCACCTACACAATAAGCAAGTCCAACCAAGTGACCCAAAAAGTCCTTTTCATCTCTAACATTCAAGAACTTTCTGACCCTCTAAGCCTCCCAAGGGATAGCCCTCTCCATCACAGGGCGGAGAAGCTGGCACCTCTAGCAGATGAAAGGTTTCAGGCACCTGAGACATCAAATAGCCCTTATCTGAAGTGAGGAGAAGAGAGGATATTAATGCAGTTAAAGCAATAGGCTTTGATTTCCAACCTCCTGCACCAGTCTGGGGGCGGGGTGCTCCAGAAAGCATCTGGGAGGGGGCCTGGGGCCAGGGCTCAGGGGTTCAGGAAGCTCTTTTTCCTGAGGCCCTGGACCTGAAGGCTTGGGGAGGGGTGATGCAAGGTGGGCTTCTACACTGGAAGCAACAAGTGTGTGAATTCCACACCCACGCCCACTAGAGGTGGGCCTCTGTGTCCATTCCTCCCCTCACCTCTGGACCCCAGCATTTGTCTGGGCCAAAGAAAGCCTTGCTTCCTCTTGAAATCAGAGCATATGGGGTTCGAAAGCCCAGCATTGGAAGGGACCTTAAAGGTCATAGCATCCACATACAGCCCCTCACAGGCCACCTCCCGACCTTCCTTGCTCACTGTCCCAGGAAAATGGGCATGTGTGGCCCTGGGAAACTGAGTGCATTAAGGGGCTGCTCTAATTGCTAGAAAGTTCCTCCTCCTTATTGCAGGTTAAAGTTTTCCATTAGTGGTCATCGATCCTGCCCTCTTTCTGTAATGTGTAGAGAAAGGGTAAGAAAAAACCCTTTCACTGTGAAGTTAAATATGCATGATCCCTGAGTACACAGCAAGGCTTGTGCGGCTGCCAATCTGGGCTGGCGTGGCTTGGAATCCTGAAATTGTTTTAGGGCTGGAAGAAAGCTCAGCGATCATCTGGGTCAACCTCCTTGTTTGACTGATGGGAAACTGAGGCCCCGAGAGGGGCTGACTTGCCCACAGTCACACAGGGTTCGGGGGGTTGAGGACCGCCTCTGGAACACAGCCCCACAGCTCAGACTCTTTCTCAGAGTTTACTCTGAAACCCCAGGGTGTCCTGGGCCCCATCCAGCCACTCATCATGGGACTCTGGAGTCAGAAACATGCGGGAGCAAGTCCCAGCTCCACTACTTCCTAGCTGTGGGACTTTGGGCAACTGACTTAACCTCTCTGGGCATTTCCTCATCTGTAAAATGGGGAGAGTTTCTATCAACTTCTCGAGGTTGCTGTGATGATTAAATTAGTCCAGCAAATATTTAGGAAGAGCTTACTGAATGCCAGGCATGTGTTAAGCACGGAGGAATACAGCATTGAATTTAGAGGTAGCGGATGTAAAACACAATCGAGTTCGCACAGAAATTGCTCGGAAGGGTTGGCTCCTGTCATGTCATCCTGCCCACGCTGCTTCCTAGCTCAGGTGCTGTGAGCTCTGACCCTGGGGAGCCACCCAACACCCCTTTCTTTCTCTCCTCCCTCCCTGGGTTGCAAGGGAGGACTGTGAAAAGAGTCCCATTCCGGGGACCCACTAGCCCACTGACTAGAGACCCTTTTACCCCTTTCTCCCTCCAACCACACTCCACAGCCTGTCCCGAGCAAAACGCCCACAGCATCCTCCCCTAGCCTGGGAGGCAGCTGGCCTCAGAGTCAGACTGTGGCTTGTGCCTGGAGGATGGACGCAGGCCTTTAGAACATACTTGGTGTCCAGGTCCCTTCCATGGACATAGCCCTTTGCAGGCTGCAGACCAATTTCACAGCCAAGCGGCCCTATGCAGCAGTGGCCCTCTCTCAGCCAGTGGCCTTGGTCCACCTGTGAAGTGCAGGAGCCGTGCTAAGCATGTTGACTATGCTGTCGCCTCTTGGAGCCCACACACTGCTCTGCTGTTCACAAAGGAGAAGACTGGGGCCTAGAACCGCCAGATGCTGGCCCAGGGTCACACAATCAGCCAGAGTGGAATCAGGATTAATCCACGGTTATCTGATGCCCAAGCCTGGTGCCATTTGTCCACAGTGCCCATGGCCTCCCAGTTGTGGAAGGAGCCCAGAGAAAGGAAGTGGGGGTCTCAGGTTGGTCACACAGTGGCTTTGAACCGAGCCAGGGCAAGCACCAGGTCTCCTGACTCCGAATTCTCAGTGCTTTCCGCTGCCCGCCCCACATCTGGGGGCAATTACAAGCCCCGGCTCTTCTTCCCACAGAGGAGGGAGGGCTGCCTGATAACTACTGTCTGTGAGGGGGTGCTGTCTGCATGGTCTCCTTCCTCTCTCGGGACTGAGCCAGGGCCCGGGTGGACTTTGGAACAGTCAGACCCGAGGCTGCACTTTCTGCTGGGGAAGGTGCTGAAGCCAGGCGCGGGCTCTGCGGGAGGATGGAGGTTGTCCCCTCTGACCAGCTGCTCCCTCGGGTGCACGGAGGTTGAGTCTTTGGATGCAGGCAGACTTTGGCCTAAATACCAACTCTACTAACTGTGTGACCCTGGGAAAGTCACTTAGCCTCTCCAAAGCTTGGTTTCTTCATCTGCAAAATGGGGGCAACCATACCTATGTAATAACACCGATTGCAAAGACCTGCTATGAGGATTATGAGGCATGTGAGGTGCCAGGCACTGTGCTTGCATGGGGTGGGTGATCAGTGATGGGGACCACCATGACTGTATGTGTGTCCCGAATGCTGTGGATTCAGGGCCTCCTGCTTGGAGACAGGGCAGGACCGCATGACTTCAGAACATCTCACTAGAGGCCTCTGTGTACTCTGGGGGTCACGGAGGCAAACAGAGTCACTTCTCCCTGCTTGCAACAGAAAAATGCAGTCTGGAGGAGCCACAGGATGTTCTGGAAGGGCACCTGAAGGAAGGTAGGAGGCCTGGGTTCTGGGCCCAGCGAGTCCCTCCTCCCTCTCACCAGCATGCTTTCTTGGCCCCCCTGCCTGCCCCAGGGCTGGGCACCGGGGACAGAACAATTTCTGATGTGCAAACAGAACACAGACAGGAGAGGGCCAAGCAGCAAGGTTCCAGCAAGAAGGGCATGGCAAGCACGTGGAGGACTGCGAGCCCCTGGGAAGGCTGCCTGGAAGAGGTGGAGAGGAGGATCCTTGAAAGAAAAGTGATGAGGAAGGGCATTCCAGGCAGGGGCAGAGGGAGGGCAGATCCCACAGGCAGGATGGTGCACATTCCTTCTGGGAATTCTGGGATCCGAGTGGCAGGAACAAAGGGCCCGAGTTTGGAGGAATGGGCAGGGAAAGCTTACAATGCCCCCGAGCTCTGCCGCTTACTAGCTGCGTGGCCACAGTTATGTGGCTGCTGTGAGCCTCAGTTTCCCCATGTGAAAGCAGAGGTAGAAGCAGTCGCTCCTGGGGTTGCCGCTGAGCATCACGACAGCTCGTTCTCATCAAGCACTCAGCACAGGCCTGGCTGCGGTGCCAGTAAGCCGTGGAGGCGGCCGTTAGGGAGGGGACGTCTACAGGCTCGGAGCCACAGCAGGGTCTGGGCAGGGGAGCGGCGGCCTGAGCAGATTTATGTTTCTGGACGGCATGGAGAAGGGGTAGAGGCTAGAAGGAGGGAGACGACGAGGAGGGCCCAGCAGCCACCTGGGACCAAAGGGAATGGCCCAGAGGCCAAACCCCTCTCCAAAGAGGAGCCTCCAGATTGGGCAGCCGGGCCCCAGCCCCCCAGCCCCAGTGGCCTGACTGCTAGGTGGGGTTGCCACAACCCTCCTCTCCCTGGAACTTTCTTAGCTGCTGGGGGCTTGGAAGAACTTCTTAGGAATCTGGAAAATTTGCAAATCCATTTAAATCCCCAAAGGTTGCCTAGAGGCTGCCTGGCCTACAACCAGATAATTCTTAGAAACAAGGCTTGGGCCAAGGGACAGGGGCTATGGTCTTGAGGTGCCCGGTGCCCTCACAGGTCCCCTCCCTGTGTACCCACCCTGCTTGCCTTCTCCCAATTCCCCTCTCCTGTTCCTCCCAGCTCCCCACCCCCACAGACTGTGCTGTACTTCCGAGGCCCCCACTGGGCACCTGGAAACCCTGGGGGATGTTTGCTAAGGGCAGGGGGTACAGGGGTGAGGAGGCAGAGGCCCCTGCCCCAGAGCAGGGGAAAGGAGAGAACTGTCCTCCAGCCTTGACATCCCCCACAGCCTCCCAGCCTTCTCTCATCTGGTTTTGTTAAAAATATTTTCCATTTTTTTACCTGCCCAAAGAGGTGTAGGCTGGGGCAAGGGGACAGGGCATGGGGCTGGGGTTCCCAGGTCTCCCAGCACTTACCTGGCTGCCGATAGCTTCTGTCACCCCCTCCAGGAAGTCCTCCTTACTGCCCTCTTCCCGTTATCAGAAAGACTTTGCTGGACTTGAAATGGGCAACAGCTGGGTAGACGGGCAGGCAGGACCGCTGCAGGCTCCCCGAGAGAGACTCAACTCGAAGAAGAGACGGAGGGAAGAGGCTGCTGCAGGGCTGAGGAGCAGCCCAGCCTCGCCTCACTCCCAAAGCATCCTCGGGAGGAGCTGCCCTGGGTCCAGCCGCCTGCGTGGAGCAGGGCAGAGGCTGCCGCTGGGCGGCTGGGCTGAGGGGCCGCTCTCTCCTCTCCCCTCTCCGCTGCTGTGGATCTGCTCTCTGGCTCCAAGATGCTCACACAGCGATCCTGGGTCCCAGATCGGGCAGACAGGGACTCGGGCTGCTGGCAGCCCCGGCGCTCACACCACTGTGAGCTTCTCTGCCCCCCCACTCGGGGGAAAGGCTGTAGGGCGGCCTCTGATTGGCCCGGCTGGGAGGAGGGGG
>VBSM01003214.1:1526414-1547598 GCA_008086735.1 Cheirogaleus medius
AATCCTAGCACTCTGGGAGGCTGAGGTGGGAGGATCGCTTGAGCTCAGGAGTTCTAGACGATCTTGAGCAAGAGTGAGACCCTGTTTCTAGCAAAAAGAAAAAAAAATCAGCTGGGCATTATGGTGTATGCCTGTAGTCCCAGCTACCCAGGAGGCTGGGGCAGAAGGATGGCTTGAGCCCAGGAGTTGGAGGTTGCTGTGAGCTACAATGACGCCATGGCACTCTAGCCTGGGCGACAGAGTGAGACTCTGTCTCAACAACAACAAAAAACAAAATAAACCCCAAGGCAACTCAAGAAAGGGAGACTGGCCAGGGTTTGGTGGCAGGGTCACAGGGGAACTTGGGGAGATTCCATAGAGCACAAGGTCAGGCCCGAATCTTTGGGATTTCTTGTGCCCAAAGACTCCATCAGAAACTTACGACTCCCCTCCCAGCATCTGCCTTGGCCATTCACCTCAGAAGCCTTGGTCCAACGTGTGCAGCCAGGACAGCTCAGCGGAAGCAAAGAGGTATTTCAACCCCTAATCCCCAAAGAAGGTAGTCTGAGAGTCAGGATACCTAGCCACAGACTTATTGGGAGATGTTAGATAGGTCTCTTGTCCAGCCTGAGCCTCAGTTTCCCCATCTGTACATATGAGGGTAGACTCACTGTGCTGGAAGGCCCTTGGGATGCTCTGTCTGCATTCCCCCTAGAGCTGGGCTCTGGCTAGGGAGAGGAGGCTGGCGGGCCTCAGGGCAGGGGTACAGCTGGGGGCCAGAGATGTAGCACAGAGAGGAGGGGGCAGTTGGTGGTGGCTCCCCAGGGAAGCTGGCGGCCTCCGGTTTCCGGCCAGCCCAGCCGTCCGCTGGCCCATCTGGAATCACTTAGCCCCTACCACCATTAACCCTTGGTGGGCACCGGGACTCTTACTCCTCATCTCAACTGAGACGTGGGTGGGAGACGCAGAGCTTCGTGGGCACCACGGGGCACTTGCCAAGGGCAAGACCACTGAGGCAGAAGTGTCACGATCGAGAGGGCAGGTTCTGGAGCCAGATGCAGAGCTGGGTTCAAATCTCGGTGTCTCCAGTGTCAAGCTGCGTGACCTTGAGCAAGTCACTTAAATTTCTGAGCCTCAGTTTCCACTTGTGGAAAATGGAGATAATTCAAAGACTGATTCATAAGACTGTTGTAATTTTTTAATGTAATCAAGGGCTTAGTACAGTGCCAGGAAGTGTTATTACCAGAACAGTCAGTTTCCCTCATTTGAGCACCATTCATTCTCTGTGTGCCCCTGGGCTCAGTCCTCCCTTCTCTGGGCCTCAGTTTCTCCTTGTGCACTCTGAAGGAATAGACAATGCTCAGAGCACATGGGCAGTGCAGTGCTGTCACACTGGGGTGGTCCGCTTGGCCCCCGGCCCCACTGTGAACAGGACAAGCCATGAGCATTCTCCCGTCTGCCCGGACACTGGGAGCCCAGCCTGGCCTCGGGCAATCCTGCCTGGGGGAGGCTGCGCTGAGAGTGGGTAGGCAGAGCATGGAGTGTGGGGAGCCCGCCTGAGGAGGACTGGGATGGGGTGCAGGGGGAGGGAGGGGCTCTGGGTCTTGGGGTTCAGCACTGCCCCTCCCCACAGCATGGCGGCACGCTCAGGGTTAAGTGTCTGCGCTCTGATGTTGGCACTTCCAACCCAGCTCTGCCACTTCCTAGCTCTGTGACCCTGCACAGTTATACCACCTGAGCTATCTGGGCGTCAGTACTGCCAACTGTTAAATGGGGACACATCGCAGGGTTGTGGAGAGGCCTGAATAAGCCGTGCAACAGGCATTTGTGCAAGCTCTAGAGCAGACCAAGAAAGTGCCACAAAAGGTGCCGGATCCTCAGGTGTCGCTGGGAGCTGTGGTCACAGAAATCCCCCACCCCTCACCATCAGGGCTGAAGGGAAGCTCGTCCAAACTGCCCATTTCACAGCTGAGGTGACTGAGGCCAGTGATGGAAAGCGACTTGAGCAAGGCCATGTGATGTGTCAGCCACAGACTGGGACTGGAACCAAGGCTTTTGTCTAGGCTCTTGGGCCCATGCTCTTCTCTAAAGGAAGGAACCAGGCTGAACAGCCCCCCTGCTAAGACCCGCACCCACACTTGTCAGAACCGGAAGCAGCAGCTCTCAGTGGGATGGGGGGAGGAGGCCGGAAAGGGGGCCTGAGTGGGAGAAGTCCCAGTGGGCCTGCTCAGCACTCACTCAGGCAGGGCCAGCAGCCGCCACATCTGGCTCTCCCACGCTCCCGGCACTGTCCCCCCCCCCGTCCCCACCCCCCGCCCCGTGCTCCCCAGGCGGGCGGTGGCGGGGGTTGATGAGGAAGCAGCACACATGTCCCAGGCATCAACAAAGTCATCTTGGATGTCAGGGCCAGAAGGGCCTAAAGGGTGTGTCCATTGTACGGGCTTGGCAACTGAGGCCCAGATAGTGGAGGGAACTTGCCTGAGGTTTGGAGGAGATGTGGCATGGTAGTCCTGAAATACAGGACTCCTGACCTCCAGCTCAGTGTTCTTCCACCCACTCACACCCTGAGCAGAGCAGGTAGATCCTCGTGCTTGTGGCTGCACAGTGGCTATCTGAGTGGGCAGGGGGACTGTGGGGGTCTTTGGACCACAATCCCCCCTTAGATCCTAGGACTCCTCCTATTGGGCCAGAATATAGCCACTGAGGTCTGCCAGGATCCAGGAGATGAGGGTTTCAAGACACTGCCCGTTCAGCCTCTTCCCAGACCCCTGCTGGCCTCCCTCTCAGTGCCTAGGACCATGGGGAACTGGGTACACACAGATGGCTCAAGGTCACCAGCAGAGCAGGGTCCTTGGAAGCTACATATCTCACCCTCACCGGACATGCTGGCTCCTAAGGTCCAAAGAGGGCCAGAACCTGATTGAGGGCACACAGCAGGTCTGGGATGGGGACACCAGGACTCTAACACCCAGTCTGCCCTGCTCCTCCAGCCATCCATCCATGCAACAGCAGTTAATTAGCCACCTACTGTGTGCCCTGTCCTCAAGTCCTCAGAGAGTTCATAAGCCAACACAAAGGAAACTGCAAATTAACATTAATATGCAATTTTTTTTTTTTTGAAACAGAATCTCACTCTGTTGCCCCGGGTAGAGTGCAGTGGCGTCAGACTAGCTCACAGCAACCTCAAACTCCTGGGCTCAAGCGATCCTCCTGCCTCAGCCTCCCGAGTAGCTGGGATTACAGGCACACAACATGATGCCTGACTAATTTTTTTTATTTTTACTAGAGATGGGGTCTTGCTCTTGCTCAGGCTGGTCTAGAATTCCTGAGCTCAAGCGATCCTCCCGCCTCGGCCTCCCACAGTGCTAGGATTACAGGCGTGAGCCACCGCATTCAGCCAACAACATCCAATGTTATAACTGTGATGAAAGAGACACAGAGAGTAATGGGCTGGTAGGTGGGCGCTCTTGCTCAGGTAGAGTAAGGCTTCTCTGAGGAAGAAACATTTCAGCTGAGACCTAAGGTTGTGAGGCCACATACATGCAGGAGTGGGAACAGCACTGGAGACAGAAGGAACAGCATATGCAAAAGCTCAGAGGCCAGAAAGAGTTTGGTGTTTGAACAGAGAGAAGGGAACACTTGTGGTGCAGAGGGGGCAGGGTGTGGCATGAGGTTGGAAAGGCAGCTGGGTGCCAGGCATCAGGGCCTGGTGGGCCTGAGAATGAGTCTGCCTTTTATCCTGAGGGTCAGTAGGGTCCACTGCAGGGTTTTGAACAGGGGACTGATGAGGCCAGGCCACCAGGGTGCCCTGTGGAGGCTGGACTAAGGGGCGGGAGGCAGAGCAGGTGGCTAGTGTGGAGGCTGCTGCCCACATCCCCTGACCCTCTGTCCCCAACTCTTTTCCCATCTGAAAGGCTGCAGGAATGCATCCCAACAGGGAGTTTGGACTTCTGGGTCCCAGTCTGTGCTTGACCACTGACTCATGGGGTGACCCTTTTTCCTTCCCTGGGCTTTGTAACTCCTCTGCACAATGGGTCAGACACAGTGCTCCTCTGATGAGGACATTCTGTGCCCTGGACCTCTGGTTCTAGCATCCTCCCTGCTCCCCAAGTGTCTGTGCAGGTGGACTGCTATCCAATACGATTCTCTTTCCCCAGGACAACATCAGTGGCATCCAGGCTTTTCCTCCAGTAGTACCCTGGAGAGCCAGCAGGTGGCGCCCCCAGTCTCTGGCGGGGGCAGGAGAAGGGTAAAGGTGTCGGGAGGAGAGGGATCTGGAAGGTAAAGGTGCCTCACAGGAGCCCCCGCACCCACTTGTGAGCCTCGCCTGCCTCCTGCTTGGAGCTGGGCGGGGCAGGAATTACCATCCTCCCTTCCGAGGTGGATGCAGGGGCTCAGGGAGGGCAGTTAACTTGCCCAAGATCACAGAGTGACGTTAGGCTTGGCTGGGACAGAACCCCCGTCCAAAGCCCTTGGACTACAGTCTAGAGAGAACCTCCAGCTGCTGGTGGGCACAGTAGGCCTAACACTTGACCCTGGTGCCCACCGAGGTGCCCAGCTTCTCTTAAGCAAACTATTGCCAACAGAAAGCCGAGTCCAGAAGCTTTTCTCTTCCAGGGCCATAAACCTGATTTAAAAACCAAGTTATCACTAAGATCTTTATGAGGCCATCGGCTCCTGCCCCACCCCAGGAGGCCCTGGCCCGATGTGTGAGAGCAGCCTGGAGGAGGGCTTCCAGAAGGAAGAGGGGCCTACCCGGAGCCAGAGGAAGGAGGGGTCCAACAAACAACCACTCCCAGTGATAAGGGGCTGTCAGAGAGGAAGAGGCTGCTCATGGGACAGGGCAGACCGGGGCTTCTCCACGCACAGAGACACACTTGACTGCTGTCTAAGACAACCAGCCCCCAGGGGCACACGGGGAGACTGAGGCCCAGGGGCTCAAGGTCATATGGCAAGTCACAGGCCAAGGTGGGAGAGGACCTGCAATTTCAGACTCCCGGCCTGGGACATTTCAACAGGTTTCAGTGTCCTTGGGAGGGAGACTCTGGTGGTGCCACATCTGGGCTGGCTCAGGACTCTGATTGGGGGGGTCCCATCAAGGGGTGAGGGCAAGGGGAGAGCAGAGGCTCTTTTGCATGAAGAAGCCAGAGGAGGAAGAGGAACCAGCTATTTGTTTAAGCAAAATCCCAGCTAACAAGTCGGGGGGCGGAGAGGCACGTAGAAGCAGGTGGGCTTGGCTGGAGAGGGAAGAAAAACTTCCAGATAGGACACTGACTTGCATGTGGCCTCGGGCAGGTGACCACCTCTCAGAGTTCCAGCTTCTTCATCTGCAAAATGGGGACAACCATCAACTGTACCTCATTGTGTGCTGTTGTGAGGATGAACTGAGATAACATGTGCAAAGGGCTTGGCATGACACCTGGCACTGAGTAAACGCTCAATAAATAGCAGTGCTATTATTGTTATTATTATGATTACTCCAGCACAAAGGAAAGGGCCAAACCCTGCGATCTCAGAGAGACGCAGGGCACTGAGAGGGCACTGAGCTAGGAGTCAGGAAGCTTGGGATGGGGGCGCGTGGGGACGGTGGAGGCCACCCCAGCCCAGGATGTGTCAGCAGAGTGGGAGCTACATCCACCCTGGGAGGGCACGGGACTGAGGGGACCACAGAGCAGTGGGGGTGGGTCCCCGGCTCCCTGGCACTGCCTTATCCCTGGTCAGGAAAACAGCCCTTGCTCTGCTCAGAAAGTCCCGTGCTGCCTTGGCCCCCATCTGGCAGCCACCACCTGAGTCCTGACCACCATCTCCATCTCTCCTGGACCCCCGCCCAGCTCCTTGCTGCTCTCGGGCTGCCCACCTCTCCCCTGGCTCGTGCTCTGCACACCAGCCTCAGCTGTCGTTCTGCCACTCTCTCCGCCACCCTAGACCCTAGACAATAATGCCCCACACCCCTCATCGTCTGGCCCACCCGGCCTTCCCTGCCCCTCACAGACTCACCTCCTGCCCCTTGCGCTCCAGACTGGTCTTTCAGCGCCAGGGGAACATGTCCCCTCGGGCCTCAGGGCCTCTGTTCACACTGACCTTTGGCCCCCAGTGCCCTTCCCCACTCCCTGGGCCTTGACTCACATGTCACTGTCACTTCCTCCTGCAAGGCTTCCCTGCTCCTCCCTCTGGGTCAAATCTCCTTATTCCTGGCCCTTGCCAAGATGTCATTTTACCCGTATTTGTGATTATTTGAGTCACACTTGTCCACTCCCAACCCCCAGCTATAAACACCCCAAGAACAGGGCCTCACCTGTACCTAACACAGGTTAGCACAAAGGAGGTGTGTGAATATGTATTTGTCAAAAGAATGAATAAATGAAGAGATGAATTCTTATACCTATTTCCAACCTTTAAACCATCTAGGGCTGACTTAGCATACTCTTGGAATTAGAGGGCACCTAGAGAGCACCGGCCTCCTCTCAGGGTAGGCATTCTTTGCACAGCATCCTTACCTGGAGACTAACCTCCAGCAGTCATTTACATACCTCCTGTGATGGTGAGCTCATTCTCTCTCATAACAGCCCATTTCATGATGGATGGCCCTTTAGAGAGCACCTTATTATGTATGAATGGGCTGAAATCTTTGTCTGCACCTGCAGCTTTCTCTCTCAGGCCTTAGGCCTTCCCTGTCCCCCTCCCCAAACTCAGCGCACACTTCAGGTCTTTGCCAGTCCGAGCAGTCCCAGTTACTTCAGCTCAGAGAGTGGAGTTCAGTCCTCTTGGGCCTCTTCTCCCTCCTCCGTGTACTTCTCAATTTGTCGCCGGCCCCTTGAAAGGTTGGGTCTGAGCAGAGCCCAGAGCTCCAGATGACTGCTGAGAAAAACTTCACCTCCACGTCCACTTCCTGACCTGGGAACACGGGGCCTTCTGTGCTGAGGCAGCCAAGTGCTCATCCCTGTCAGCAACAACCCAGGCATCCCCTTTCCCCCTCCCTCAGCAGCCTTCATTTTGCTGCATACATCCTGCACGACCCCCTGTCCTTCCTGGGCCTGGATGTTTCTGTCGGAAAAATGGAAAGAGTTCCTCTGAGCAGGAAGGGGAGCCCTGGGCTTACTGAGTCCCCAGCTCTGTTTCAGTATCCATTAGAACCCCGGAAGAGCAAGATTCTGACCAGGGCCAGCTTCATGGGCAGGTCACCCAGTGCTCAGAAGGGCCCCATGCTCGGTTGAATGCTCTGCTGTCACCGTCTTGAACTTCTTAATCATTTTTGAATAAGGGACCTTGTATGTTCATTTTGCACTGGGCTCTGAAAATTATGCCCTGATCCTGAAACATCTGCCTAGCCCTGAGATGGTGCTGACCAGCATCAGCTAATATGGGGACCCAAGAGAGAGACAGGTTGAACAGGTAAGACCTTGATTCTGCCCTCCTTCTGGGGGCCACACATACCTGCACTTTGAGGGGGCCCCTAGGAAATGTCAGAGGATCAAATCCCGTAGGGGGTTTCTGCACAGCTCCTTGGTGCAAAGCCCCTGTGGGGAGGGACCCCATGTCCCCCAGGCTTCCTGACCCAGAGCCCTGTCCTTCATGAATCCTTCCCCAGTCCCTCAGCATTGCCCACCCCCCACTCCCAGTTCACTGATGCCCCCTCAACTGTTCCCTGCCTCCCCTCCCTCCAATCCCCTTCCCATCACTGCAAAATGTTTGCCAGTCCTTAATGGGGGGGCACACATGAGTCATTTAAAATATCAAGGGGGCCCCAGCTATAATAAAAGGATCAAGGCTTTAGGATCCGGATTTACACAAACCAATTGCCAAAAAGACATTGCCGAATCAAGTGGAGTACTTTGAATACAAACTGTGCATTTGGTAATACCCAGGAATTTGAGTTAATTTGTTAGATGTGTTAATGGCATATTATGTAAGAAAATGTCCATGTGTTTTAAGATGCACGCT
Organism: Cheirogaleus medius; assembly: GCA_008086735.1. NCBI lineage: Eukaryota > Metazoa > Chordata > Mammalia > Primates > Cheirogaleidae > Cheirogaleus > Cheirogaleus medius. The sequence continues at coordinate 1,534,335 of VBSM01003214.1, forward strand.
GAAGTATGTAGGGGTAAAATGACATGATGTCTGGAATTTGTTTTAAAATACTTTAGAAAAAGAAAGGAGTAGATGAAATGTGACAAAACCCTGATAACTATGAAGCTGGGTGATGGGTACACAGCAGTTCTTTATACAACTCTACTTTTGTATATGTTTGAAACTTCTCAATAAAAAAAGGGGACAGAGGGTCGCCAAGAGAATCTGGGGAAAATTTCCTGCAATATCCCCAGAAGACCAACCCCTGCTCCCTCCCAGCATGCCTTTGGGTACTTTCTCCAGAGAGCCAACTCAGGCGACCCCCCCGCCAGTTGCATGCAGACTCATGTATGTGCATATGTGCATTTCCTGGGGGAAAACATCCACAGCTTTCATGACAGAGGGGTCGTGACCCCTCCTCCTCTAAAGGTTAAGGACCCACTACCTTACAGACGGGAGCACTGTTTGAAGTCGAGTTGCTTCCCTCACCACAAGTTGGTCACTGCAGAGTGCGCCGCAGCCCGCTGTGGCTGTGTGACGCTGGCCTGGGGTCCCTTAGCCCCTGCGAGCTTGTTTCTCCACCTGTAAAGCGGGGTCGCGGGACGGTTCACGCGGCCACGGGAAGGACGAGGTGTTCGGGCGCAAGGCCGCTCGCCTCCCAAGCGATTCCCACACGTGGCGTTGCCTCGACCCTGGCCCGGGACGCGCCTCTACGCTCTCAGGCCCTGGCCAGTCCACCTCCCGCTCGGGGCAGCAATTTGTCTCCTTTTGAACCCCCCGCCCCCGACGGGTTTCCCCCTTTGATTCGCGGCCTGGAGGCTTCCCCCCGCTTTGAAATGCAAACCCGCCCGGCTGGGGCCGCGGGCGGCGGGAGCTATAAAAGGCCTGGGTGGGGCGGGCGGCGCAGGCCGGCGGGTTCAGGTGAGCAGTTGCGCGTCGTCGGGGCGGCCGGCGGCGGCGGCTCCAGGGCCCAGCATGCGCGGGGGGCCCCGCGGCCACCATGTATGTGGGCTATGTGCTGGACAAGGATTCTCCCGTGTACCCCGGCCCCGCCAGGCCCGCGAGTCTGGGCCTGGGCCCGCAAGCCTACGGCCCCCCGGCCCCGCCCCCCGCGCCCCCGCAGTACCCCGACTTCGCCAGCTACTCTCACGTGGAGCCGGCCCCCGCGCCCCCTACGGCCTGGGGCGCGCCCTTCCCCGCGCCCAAGGACGACTGGACAGCCGCCTATGGCCCGGGGCCTGCGGTCCCCGCGATCCCCGCCGCCAGCCCAGCTTCTCTGGCATTCGGGCCCCCTCCGGACTTTAGCCCGGTGCCCGCGCCCCCTGGGCCCGGCCCGGGCCTCCTGGCTCAACCCCTCGGCGGCCCGGGCTCACCGTCCTCGCCCGGAGCGCAGAGGCGGACGCCCTACGAGTGGATGCGGCGCAGCGTGGCGCCCGGAGGCGGCGGTGGCAGCGGTAAGGACCCCTCCTTCATCCGGCGCCTCTGGATGGCTCTCCTGCCCCCGCAGGTGCTCTGGCGCGGCCTGGGCCACCCCTGTCTGACCTCTTCTCTGGCCCTGCTTGGGTTCCCGGCGGTGTGGCCCTGCTGACCAATCTCGTCCCGGGGGGCTGTTCTCTCAGCTTCCCCCTGCTGAATCAGCCTGCCGGAGCCCTAAGAAGCACAACCTAACCCTCTTTCTGTATAGGTAGGGAAACTGAGACCCCTGCAAAGTGAGGAAATGTGCCTTGTGGTTTCTGGCCAAGGCTGGAACTAGAACGCAGGTCCCTAGGCTTGTAGCAACGCGGATCCTGGTGGTCTTCATGCAATTTTCCACTCCTGACCTAGCCCCAGGCAAAGGCAGGGAACTCTCCCCAGAAGGGACGATCCACTGACTATTTGAACATGGGCAGGTCACTCTCCTTTCCAGGTCTGAGTCTCCCCATTTTACCGTAAAGAGACTGCTGGGTCATACCCTTTGGGCTGAAAAACCTTTTGGGTTAGACTGGGGCAAGGGGTCTCTACCTTACCTCACAGGGGCCCTCCCTGAACTCTTGACCCTGGGGGAGGGGCGCTGAGCAGTTGGGAAGGTGGCTACTGTTTGGCTCCTGAGCCTGTGAACCTCCTGCCCCCGGGCAGGCCTCTCTGATCCACCCTCTTCAAAGGCAGGGGAGGGGGCAGCACAAAGACCCAGCTTTAATGAGGGGCAGCCTGGCCTCCTTTATGGGTCCCCCCTTTGTCATGTAACAGGCTGGGTCTTGGCTCAGTAGTGACTCCTGTTGGCTGGAAAGGGAACATGATTCCCCATTGTCCCAACTGTGTCCGGCCTGCCCTGACAAAGGCCACCTGGCCTTGGGGGCGGGAAACTGGCCTGCCCACCCTTTGATGTCCAGCCCCTCCTCCCCTTCCCCCAGCTGGGAGTAAGCCTGGGACTTCCCCTACCTACTCTCTCTCTTCACCTCCATCTCCCCCAACAACCAGCCTGCCTCCAGAGCGGATGCTGGGGAGGGCTTGATCAGTAGCTACAGGCTCTGGCTGTAACCACACACTCTTCTTGCAAGTCCCAGGGATATAGAACCTCCTATCTGCCTCTCCAGGGAGATATAGGGGACCAGGCTCTGCCACTTGCTTCTGTGGCCTTGATTAAATAATAGCAGCTAATGTTATGGAACGCTTACTAATGGACCAGGCGCTGACCTAAAATCTTGCATGTATTAACTCATTTAGCTCCTCTAATGTTACAGGAGGTACTATTATCACCGCCATTTTTAAGATGAAGAAACTATGGCATAGGTTAAATACTGCCCAAGACCATGTAACCAGTAACTGATGGGGCTGGGATTTGAACCCAGGCAGACGGAGCACCAAGCCTGTGGTCTAATCCACAACTCTTAGATCAGCCGTCTTTTCTGGGTCTCAGTTTCACTGCCTGTGAAATGAGAGGGAAGGGAGATTATGCAGTGGTTTGCACCCTTGTTGGAATTATAAAAGAATTCCTCTGAAAAAAATCTGGTGGAAAGTACAAATCTTCTCCCTAGGGGGAAAAAATGTTGCATCATTGGGCAGGCAATTTCAGGGGTTCTAGAGGCCCCCACAAGCTTTATCTGTAAATCCTGAGTTAAGAACCCTGCGTTAGATCATATGAGAGGAGGTGGGAGGGGGCGTGGGCCCTCAGGGTCCTGCAGTCCTGGGTCTGCCAGGCTCTGAAGAAGGAAGCCTGCTTTTCCTACTCTTCTGCTCTACCCGCCGCTTCCTGTGGATCAGGTGACTTTGGAGATAGATGGGGAGGTTCCCCATGGGTGAGGACTTGGAGAGAGGCCATCACTATGTGAAGGGGAAGGAAAAGGCCAGTGGGGATCAGAGGACTGGTGGGAGCTTGGGGGAGCTTCCAGGCTGTGCGATGTCAGACAAATCACCTCGTCTCTCTGGGCACAAGAGCTGCCGAACCCAGCTCAGCCTCTGGTCTCAAGTGTCATTTATAGACTGCTGTTTGCAGGCAGATGGACATGGACACCTTGGGCAGGTGACTCTGCCCAAGGGCGAAAGCATGTCCCCCATCGCTCTCAGAAAGTGGAGGTAAGGGCCAAGGGAGGTGCAGGGGTCCTGAGGCCCCAGTGACAGGGCTGCCCCGCCCTGCTGAGGATGCAGAGCCACGGCTTTCTTGAGGCCAGAGCTGCTACAGTCTCCTGGAGGCATCTGATGCTCACCGGTGCTCCTGAAGTGGGGGTGGAATTGGGGTAGGTCACAGGCTTTCCCTGAGAGAGAGGCCAAGGCCCTCCCCTCTGGCCTCAGTTTCCCCTGGGCATTGAAGGCACAGGGTTTCTAGGGGTGGTTGGCTGGGACGGCTGAGGCAAAGTCAGTGCATGCCACCACCCTGCCCGCCCCCACTGAAGCTGGCCACCAGCTCTTCAACCCACCACCCTTCTTGGCCAGCCCCTTCTTCTCCCTGGCCTGTAGCATTCTAGAATATCCAAACCAGACAGTTAGATATCACACAGATGGGGAAACTGAGGTCCAGAGACTGAAGGAATGTTCTAGCTGTACACAAGTGGAGGCTAAGCTGGGATAGACAGAAGATAGATGGGTTAGAATTTCCCTGTGGTTTCCTATCATACTTAGGACGAACTCCACACTCCTTCCTGAGGTCTGCACAGCGTTGGCATCAGCCCTGATCGCTCCCTGGCCTCACCCCAGGCGATTTTCCAAGCTCCAGCCACTCTAGCCTTCTTTTAGTTCCTCAGACCTGCCGAGTCTACTTCAGGTCTTGTGCATATGCTGTTCCCTCTTCCAGGAATGCTCTTTGCCCTGGTTCTTTGCAAGCCTGGCTCCTTCTCACCCTTCAGGTCTTAGCTTAATGGTCACCTCCTCCAAGAAGCCTTCCATGATCTCCCAAAGTAGACTCCCCCTATAATCATGGATAATCTTTGCTGTGTTCCCTTCAGAGCACTAACCCCAATTCCAGTTTACTCACTTACTTACCTAAATGTGTGTTTGTGTGTTGTCCATTCCCGTGAGGTCCGGAGCTGTGCCTGTTTGACACACCAATACATCCTGGGGACCCAGCTCAGTGCGTGGCATTTAGTAGGTGCTCAGGACATTCTGTTGAATGAATGAACAGGGCAAGTGTGAGGGACAAAAGACATCTCTGGGAGAACAGGGGAGGGGAAGATCTCAGATCTGACATGGGTTTCTGAGGTCCCATCCCTGGGGTTGGGACCTGCGGCTATCCAGCCAAGCAGTTCCGTCCAATGGTGGCAGCCTGGCTGCCCCTGTGTCCCCACTTGGACAGTACCCCTGACTTACTTGGGGAACTGGTGTAGCTGAGGCTGGTACTAGGACTCCAACTTTATTCTAAGGAGGGGCTCCTGGGCTTCCATCAGTCTTCTATCCATAAACAAAATATTAGTTCCGAGCAATTAGTATCACTTGACTGAAGCCAGGATAGGAAGTGACTAGAAGGGGTTCTACTTTTTTGTCTTCTCTCTTTGCATCTATAAATATCAGCGTTTTCATTAGGAGGCTTATAAATCATCCTTCTCTGGAAGGCTCAGCCTCCAGTTCCCTGTGAATAAACAGTGCTGCACAGGTTAATGGCCCACTGGGGCGCCTGAGGTCTCACAGGACTAGGGAGATGTTCACTCAGATGACCAGACTGTTGCAGCAGGGTTTAGATCTTGGTCCAATCCCTTCAGTTTGTAGATGGGGAAACTGAGGCCCATGAAGAGGGCAAACACTTCTCTTCCCTCCACATTCCAGGCCCTCTCATTTTGCCCATTGCCACAGCCACCAACTTGGCCCCTCGCCTTCAGCCTCTCTCTGATGCCCCAGCTGTCTTCTAAACCATTGCCAGATTTGCCTTCTCAAAGCACATCCCCAGCTCAAGAGTATTCTGTGGCTCCCCACTGCCATGAAATTGATCATTTCATTTTATGTCATTTCATTGCTGTAAAATCCAGCCCCATTTCTGTAGCATTCAGAGCCCTCTTAAGAACTGGCTCCAAGCCTAGATTGAAGCCATTCTCCCACTAGTTTGCCTAGATACAGAGATCCTCCTTGGGGACAGTTAAGAGCTAGGGCTTGTGAGTCTCACACCTGGGATTGCATTTCTTTTAGAAGCTGTACAGCCTCAGACAAGCTAACTTGGATTGTTTCTCTGAGCCTAGGTTTCTTCCATTGTATTAACAACATTAGGATAATAATAGGATTGTACCTCGAAGCGATGGTGCTTGTAAGGCATAGCCCTGCACCTGGCACACAGTAAGTGCTGAGAGCATCCGTGCCTGTGACCACCCCTGCCAGTCCTTGGCAGGTGCATTTGAGCACACACCTCACACTCCCTGCCTCCCCAGTCTGATCCCTCAGCCACACTGCCCTCCCTTCCCTCTCCTGCGGCTTCGCCAGTTCAAATCCTGCTCCTTCTCCAAGGCTACCTCCTCCTGGGGAGCCCTCCTTGTCCCCCCACCACACTGTGTCAGGCCCTTGTTTTAACAACACTCATCACTATCGACTTCCGTCATCTTCTTTATCCCTGCCACCTGCCATCTGTGATCCTCTCAAGGACCAGTCCTAACCAGCCCCATCGTCACCCTGCCCTGCACATAGTAGGAGCTCGTGATACATAACTGTTGCATCGGCTGAATCCTTACCATGTGCCAGGCACTGTGCCAAGAGCTTTGCATGATTAATCTCACTTAAGTCTATTCATAATGACCCTGAGAGGTGTAAGGATCTATCATTAGACTCGTTTTACAGATAAGGTTAATGAGGCTCAGAGCAGGTAAGGTGGCCTGCCCAGGCTCACACAGCTAAGACATGGCCGCACAGCGTTCAGACCCGGAGTCTACAGCGCAACCAGCATCTGTCAAATAAAGGAACATGCTCAGGGACAGGAGCCTGAGACCCTCGCTCCCACGTGCATCCCAGCCCAGGTAGGGGAAAAGGAGGCCAATCAGGGGATGAGCTAGAAGAGGCGGGGTGGGGCGGGGGGAGGGGGCCACGCAGGGGCCAGGCTGTTTTAAAACTGGCTCTCCAAGCAGAAGCTACGTTTGACACCTCATCTCTCAGATGTAGCTGGGAAGGGGAATGACCCAGTTAGAAGGTGGCAGAAGGCTTTTTTTGGTTGGGTGTTTCTCCCGCCCTGCTTTGGCAGATATTGCTGCATCGAGCTTAGGGAATCACTGTGAAGGTCCAAAATGGCTTTGCTAGCAGCAGGGGCTGGCTTGTCAGTAGGAAATTAGCTTCATGGGCCGGCCTGTCAGGTGTCTGTCTTGAAGCTCCTGGGACGGGGACACAGTATTCACATCTGGAGTCGGGGTGATCACCATGTGAACATGCTGGACCCTCCCCATGCCACACTCACCCCGCAGCCTTGTAGGGGCACCCCACGTCGATCCCCTGCATCAGCAGAAAGAAGGACCAGGCTAGGCCCAGCACCCTCCCATGACTTCCTGCTGCTCTTCAAACCAAATGCAAACTCTCTGCTAGAGGCTCTGCTGGCCTCTCCAGCCTCATCCGGTGCCTCTCTTATTCATTTGTTCTGGCGGGCAGGCAGTGATAGTCTCTGTCTCTTCTGTGCCAATTTGCTTCTAGGCATTGGAGGTTATAGCCTGAGCAAAGCAGATGGGATGCACCCGAGCTCAGGGAGACAGCACTCTGCAACCCTCACTGTGCTCCAAGCTGCCTGCGGGCCTTTGCACATGCTGTGCATGCTTCCTGGAATATCCTTCCCTGCTCCTTCTCAACCTTCGGGTCTTGGTTTAGAGGAGACCTCCTCCAGCTAAGTAAAGTCGGTTTCTCCCCCTCCCCATCCCCCAACTCAGTCTAGCTCTCAGCTCCTGGCTCACTTTCCTTCCCACTACTGATCATGGTTTGTCATTATTTCATTCATTTGTTTTTAATCTACCACCCATGAAAGAGGGGAATAAACTATTTAACACATAAGCCCTGAGCATCTATTATGGTAATAATAATATGAACTAGCATCTATTGAGTGTGCTCAATGTGCTCAGCGTGTGCTCAGCGATTTTCCAAATGCAGGATTTCTGACCCCAGAACAGCACATTTCTTGTCCATTAGATTAGTAGCCCGGACTAAGGCTGCGGGAGCCGTGGAGCTGGACAGAAGGATGTGAGCTGGCCAGCTGCTGCGGGACGTGTGGGGAATGAGGGAGACAGGACTCAGAAGTGCCACCTCGTCATTTGGCCCGAGTGGCTGGGGGATGGGGATGCTGTTTACTGAAAGGAGGAAGAGGAGGAAGTATCAGGTTTGTTTTATGTTTTCACCAGGGATTCATCAGGTACTCATTGCATGTGTCAGGCGCATCATGGGCGCCAGGTGAGCAAAATGGCATGGTCTGTACCCTCACTGAGCACGTGAGAAGCTAAGGTCTGAGGGAAGGGTACTTATCAAGGTCAGGTGGCCAGCGAGGGGCAGAAAAGGGCTGGAGGCCAGAACCCCTTCCTGTACCCCCACCTCGAATGTGAGACTTCAGGACCCACACTTGCAGAGGATTAGTCCCTTCCAGAATAGAGGAAGATGGCCAGGTGGGGCAGTGGCCTGGAAACCACCAGGAGACAGCTCAGGGAAGCCTCAAGTTGTTCAGCCTGGGCGGAGACCTGAACGGATGCAATTGCTGTTTGCAAATCTTAGAAGGGCTGTGCTTGGCTGAGGTTGCCCCTTAGTCTGGGTGCCCTTCTGGAAAAACTTAGGGAGAACATAAATGGGTGATAGATGCAAGAACAGGCTGCTTTGCGGCTAGTAGGCATGTACGGCATGCAGTGCGGGCGTCTGGCCCTTAGCAGGAGTTTGACCCAGCAGTGTTGTCCGTGACTTTATGCTGTGATGGACATGCTCTGTACCTATGCTGCCCACTGGGATAACCACCAGCCACATGTGGCTATTGAGACTAAGAAACAGAATTTTACATTGTATTGAATTAATTTCAATTTAAATAGGTGCATGTGGCTAGTGGTTGTCATATTGGACAGTGCAAGAGTCCCTGGCATGGTAACCTATTCCGGATGGGCTCCTCATTCTCCCATTGAGGATGCTCTCCTGCTGTTTTGGCTCCTTTGTCTCTGTAGTATCATCATCTTCGTCATCATCATCATCATCACAGCTAGTTTTTGTTAATAATTACTTTGTTAACGAGATTATCACATCAGGTCTCCGTAACTACCATGTAAAGGAAGCATTCACGCCTTCATTTTACAGATAAAGAAACTGGGATTCAAAGAGACCCACTGACTTGCCCGGGATATACTGCTGCCATGTGGTTGGCCTGGGTTAGAACCATCGAGTCTATCTGACTCTAAAGTCCCTTCCTCTTTTCTGCCTCCCCAAGCCAGGTCAGACTATGGACCTTGAAGCAGATAGGGCAGCAGATGGTGCATAGGTGGCCCTGGAGGAAGGGTCAGTGATGACAGAGAACTCTGAGTAGGAAGGAGGGTGACAGTGGGGAGGAGAGGACTGGCTGAGGCTGCAGGGCTTTCATGAGCGGCTGGTCCAGCCGTCCCTTACCCCTGCCCCCATGCCAGCCCATCCCTGCTCCAGAGCTTGAGTGAGGACCACGATAGAGCAGCCTGAGATTGCCCAATCAGCCAGGACAAGGACCTTTTCGTGGGCCCAACAGACAGCATCAGGTCCCAGGAAGGGCATCCGTGCATTGTGGGACTGGCGAGGTCAGAGCTACACAGTGGACATCCTACCCCTGGTGGTCCAGTTGGGGAAACAGGCCCAGGTAGGGGATTCTGTGGCTCCCCATCAGGTGACATTCTTCCCTCTCCCAAGGGATGCCTCCAGCGTCCACTTCTGCAAATAGCTCAGTTCTCCTTTTCCTCTCCATAGCTCTCTGCCCTTTCCAGACTGCTTTCACATGCACTCTGTTCCCCAGGCAGGGGAAGGGAAGCCCACTTGCCAGGTTCTTCAGCTCGGGATGGCCAGGCTGGGCCGCAGCCCAGGCCTCTGCCCCAGCCCAGGTCTGTACACCTGACCTTTCCCAAACCTCGGTACAGTGTGACGCTACTAGGATTTAGACCCCTTGCCAGAAGTGCCACCACCTTGGGGCTGGCCCACGCCCTGACACCCTTGTAGCCCCCCTCCATGTGTTGTCTGGGCTGGGGAGATCGGTCTTCCTGAGCTCCTCTGTCTTTCCCAGCTTTCCCTTTGCTGTTTCCCTGCAAGTGACCCAGCAACCTCTCTGGACTTATTTCCTCATCTGGGAAAAGGGGGACTCTTTGCAGTAGGAGTCTATGGCTACCCTATTCCCACCTCCCCGAACCCCTCCACCAAAGGCCCTGTGGTCTCCCCTGTGTCATTCCCAGACTGGCACCACAGGCGTGGTGAGCTCCCCGTCCTGCTGCACCCAGTGTGGGTCTCTGAGGGACTTGGCTGGAGGATGTGCAGGGCATACCCTCCCTGTGGGTGTCCTGGGGCGGCAGGCGGAGAGGGGGCCTGGTCCTTAAGGGAGGGCTCGGAGTTGCATGGAACTGCAGAGTCCAGAGGGCCCTCAGACTGGTGCACAGGAGAAACTGAGGCCCAGAAAGGAGGAGGGACTTCTTCAAGGCTACACAGATGGCATGGAACTGGGACCAGGACCTGCCAACTCCAGGTGGTGGTTCTGAGTGCCCAGGGGCTTGTTACAAATGGCAGGGAGAGGAGGATGGAGTAGATCTGGGGTGGAGGCTGGGAATATGTATTTTTCACAAGCCATCATGTGTGCATGCATGCGTGCCTGTGTGTATGTGTGTGTGCTGGTGTGTGTGTCAGGGGATGGGATCTTGATGCATGGCCAGTTAGGGCTGGACCACCCAGGGAGGGGTCACAGAGAGTTTGGGGCTAGATTTGTGGTCCAGTCCCTGAGGGCCACATCTGGTCTTCCCCCAGGTCCACAAACCCAGCAGGAAAAGGTCAAAGGAAGTGCTGACCCAAAGGCCATCTGATTTTCTTAGAGCCACTCACCCCGTTGTGGAGCAGAGGCCACACCCTGTCTCTGCCTGGCCCAGTCTGGATGGGGGTCCCCGCTGCAGGCTGCGGTGGCTCCTGGCCACCATCCTCCAGCTGGGCAGGCCCGGCGTCTAGACTCTCAGACTGGGAAATCAGTCTTAAAATTCTTTCAGCTACAATAACAAACACAATCAGAGAATCAACAAACAGTGAGAGCTTCATGTTACCAAGTTGGAAGGGACCTTATAAATAAATGGTCTCTTCTAACACACCGCCCATCGCACAGATCCATTTCCTGGCATTCCTGCCAGATGGTCACCCCATCACTATTGGAAATGAGTAAGATCTGCCCTTCCTGTGCATCTGCCACATGCCAGGTAGGTACTGTGCTAGAGACATCGTCCACCCATCCCACGATCCCCTGTATGCCTCAGGGTTGGAGATAATTACAGGAGACCTTACACGGTGTAGGTTCTGGTGCTGTTTCTGAGGCTGGATAAACTTTTTTGAATCCCACCTGCCTGGAGTGTGGATCTCTCTGACTCTCAGTTTTCTCATCTGGAAAATCAGAGTAACAGTTACACAACCCCATGGGCTGTTGAGAAATGTATACGAAGTGCCTGGCACATGGACCTGCTGGCTATTATTAGAATAACAATCATCACCATTTTACAGGTGCAGAAAATGAGGCTCAGAGAGGCAGGTAAGTCTACCTGACTGTCCTAGGTCATCCAGCCAGTGAGAAGCTGCACCCCACAACCCCAGAGGTTCACTGGCCCAAAAAACCACATGTCAGGGTCACCTGGAGAGTTATCCAAGTACTAAGTCCCTGAGCCCAATTTCAGCCCCACTAATTTGAATTTTGGGAGCCAGAATCTGTGCTTTAAAAAAAAAAAATGCCCAGATAAGCTCCCCAGCACTGCTGAGGCTGCTGTTCAGGCATTTGGAGCCATTAGCCTGTACCGTGCGTGCTATTATACGGGACAGGGATTTTGCTACCTCCCATGGCCTGATTCACATGGTTGGGACACTCTGTGCATCCCAAAGCCAGATCAGAGAGGAAGCCTCTCATTTGGGAGAATTATCTGAGGCTCTTTTCTACTGTGCTCACCTCTCAAGAGCTGGGGGGGGGGTCCCCATTCTCCCTCCCACCCACTTACACTGGCATCTGGCCCAGAAGGTTACTCATTAGGTGGCTGGGAGTGGCCGGCCCCTCATCAGACACCTGTTAGAAGAGCCTGGACTTCCCCCTCAGCCCCATCGTCCCAGGGGCCTGTAAATCATTCATCCCGGGCCCTCTCCCCACCCCGCTGCTCTCACGCACCTTCCTGCCCCCTCCTTCCTGGGTGCTGGAGGTGGCACAGGTGCTCAGAGGAGGGGAAGAGTGGTGACTTGGGGCAGTCCAGAGTTTTGGCCCAGAGCTGGGACTAGAGTCCAGGATTCCTGACTCATTAAAAATGCAAATTCACATCTGCATGTAGTAAAAATTTAAACACCCCAAAGTCTCCTTCCTACCTGTGGCTTTCTAGCCTCTGGTTCCCTCCTCAGAGGCAGTTGCTATTATTGGCTTCTTATATATTCTTTCAGAGAGAACTATACGGGTGCACAGATGTGTGTGAGTGTGTGCGTCTCCCCCGTTTTTATGCATAAACTGTAACATACCATTTACACTATTATATATCTTGCTTTTTTTCCACATATCTTAGAAATTGCTCTACATTAGTACATATGGAATTTTTTAATTTCTTTCCTTTTTTTTATTTCTGGAGATGGGGTCCTGCTCAGTTGCCCAAGCTAGAGTTCAGTGGCATGATCACAGTCCACTGCAGCCTTGAACTCCTGGGCTGAAACAATCCTCCTGCCTCAGCCTCCTGAGTAGCTAGGACTACAGGTGCATTCCACTACACTTGGATAATTTAAAACATTTTTTGTAAAGACAGCGTCTCCCTATGTTGCTCAGGCTGGTCTCAAACTCCTGGCCTCAAGTGATCCTCCTGCCTTGGCCTCCCAAGGCCCTAGAATTATAGATATGACCACCGAACCCAGCCTATGATTTCCTTTTAACGATTGCTCCTCTCCATAGATGTCGCATTTCTTATTTAGCCGGTTCCCTACTTGTACATATACACACTGTTTTTAGTTTTATGCTATTAGAAACATCACTGGGCAGGTCTCTGCAGGATCAATTCCTGGAAGTGGACTTCAGGGGTCAAAGGGTATATGCCTGCTAAATGAGGCTAGATGTAGCCAAGTTGGGCTCCAAGGACGATGTTCCAGTTATCACTCCCTGGACAGCATATGGGATCCCCTGGTTCTGGGCCACACAGTGTGATATCAAACATTTTGTTCTTTGGTGGAGCTGTTTTCTTGGCAATTAAATTGTATGCTTCAAGCAGCTCCAGTAGATAAAAGTTGGCCAGTGGGTCCCTGAGCCTACCAGCCCCTCTCCAGGGCCCAGAGAGGTAGTGACAAGGCCCGTGGGTCCTGTCTTCACTGCAGCCGTGCCAGGACAGAGAGGAGTAATTGTGCAGCTAAAGCCCTATCGGTCTAGCCTCAACCCCCTCCATTCGGGGAAGAGCTGGGCCGGAGGTCAGGACACCTGAGTCCTGGTCATAGCTCTACCAGGCAGGATGGCCCTCAATGAGTGCCCTTTCTGAGCCCATCTGTGAAACAGTGGGTCCCTGCTTGCTCATCAGAAAGGGCGGGAGCAAGCGCTGGGTGCCTAAGGGCCAGGCAGCCTGCATGACCACTGCCTGCCATCCCCGGACCCAGGTCTGGGTGGGCAGGGGGCCTCATCCCCCGCTTCAGGCCCATCCACCTCCTGGGTGTGGCTGTGAGACCTCTGGGCATTTTTTTTTTCTTTTTT
>VBSM01003214.1:1560730-1582314 GCA_008086735.1 Cheirogaleus medius
GGGAGGTTGCCCTACCCCAGCCCCAAGCTCCAGACAGACAGGGAGGTGAGCGCAGCAAGGTGCCGGCTCCCTGGGGCCACACCGCTGGCCTGCAGAGGGCTCGGCCAAGCAGCCCAGCAGCCTCCCCCCACACCAGGTGCTGGCGCGGCCATGCTGCTCATCGTGGGCCTGGTGGCCATCTACTACAACATGATCATCGCCTACGTCCTCTTCTACCTCTTCGCCTCCCTCACCAGCAACCTGCCCTGGGAGCACTGTGGCAACTGGTGGAACACGGACCTCTGCCTGGAGCACAGAGGCTCCAAGGACGGCAACGGGGCCCTGCCCCTCAACCTCACCTACACCGTCAGCCCCAGCGAGGAGTACTGGAGGTCAGGCCGCTGCCTGGCAGCGTGAGAGGGCCGCGCGCCGCCGGGGTGGGCAGAGGGCAGGAAGCGCCGCATCCCCAGGGGCTCCGCGTGCACCTGGAAGATGAGTTCAGGTGCTGGTGTTAGGTGCACTCTGGCTCCATCCCAGCTCCTCACCTGCCCAGCTGGGCGGCCTTGAACAATTTATCTGGCTTCCGTTGCTTTGTGTTTAGCGTGGGGTCAGTAACAGTCGCTGTTTCAGGGGCTGTTGTGAAGGTCAAGGGAAGGAAGCATGTGAGTCATGCAGTCCAGCCTGGCGGATGGTCAGTGCTCAGGAAGAGCGAGCTGATGATGATGATGGTGGTGGTGATGATGACAGTAATAGCAACATCATGGAGTCTCAGTTTCCTCCCCATAACAGGGCGTGCTAATAGCCCCTACTTTATAGGATGTTATGCAGTCAGTCACTTACATGCTCGTTTATTCTTTTAATAAATATTTACTGAGCACCTACTATATCAATAGGTAAAGCACCTAACACAGTGCAGGACTGTACACAGTAAGGACCAGCTCAGATATGTGTAACGGGAGACATAAGACTCTAATGGAGTAAGGGACGGTCATGAGAATGAAACAAGGTGACACAAGTAAAACTGTCACCGCGCGCCAGGCACACTGTGGGCCCTGGGAATGGTGGGACACTGTTGCTCATCGCCCCACCCCAGTGCCCAGCTCATAGCTGAGAAAACAGCGCCCAGAGTCTTGCTCAGTAGTTAATGACAGACGCAGTACTGGCACTAAGGACTCCTGATTCCTGATCCCGTTCTGGAACATTCTAAAGTAGCCTGGTCCCTGGGTGGGGACCACTGGCTGGCCAGAGAATGCAGACTAGACATGCCTTCACCTACAGAGGGCTGCTTTTAGGAATTTTCCCCCAAATGGGCCCCAGGTCTTGCAATGTTTTGGTCTCGAATCTGCATGCTCTACCCAGTTCATTCACGTGTCTGTGTCTGCTGCGGAGCACGTCTGACCAGTGGGAAAGGAAGGGCCTGGGTCTGCAGCTTAAAGCCAGAGGACTCGGCATGGTTGCTGGCAGCTACGAGGGGTCTCCATGGCAATGCCACGGCCCACGACATCAGTCGGGCATGCAGATGGCAGTGGGCAGGAAGCAGATGGCACTGTCAGAGGGCTTACCTGAAGGGGGTTTAGTGAGGGGACTTCTCAGAGGGTCAGGGAAGTCACACGGAAAGGTGAGGCGTCAGGGACTAGCCACGGGGAGAGGGTGGCACCATGAACCAAGGAGGCAAAGGGAGGGACCCAGGGGAGAACTGGAGCCTCGGAAGAGTGACTGCCCTGCAAGAGCTGTGGCTGCAGAGGAACACTGCCATGGCCAGCCCCCCGATGGCATGTAAGTGTGTACACACGTGTCTGTGCAAAGACCCAGACCCCTTGCTCCTCCCACCCTCCAATAACCTGCTGTTGCCTCCCATCCACCAAACCAAATGGAAGTCAGAGAGGAGGGGATCCGGGTGATGGGGTCTGTAGAGGCCAGCCTCCCAGGAGTAGAGCTGGTCAGAGAAGGACCAGGGATCAGGAGGGTGACATGTGGAGAAGAGCAGGAGGGCCTTGCAGGCTGGACACGGCTCGACTCCGTGTCTGTGGAGCATATCTGTGGACCAGAGGACACTCAGACCTTTGTCTCCCACAGCCGCTATGTCCTGCACATCCAAGGCAGCCGGGGCATCGGCAGTCCTGGGGCGATCCGCTGGAACCTCTGCCTCTGCCTGCTGCTGGCCTGGGTCATCGTGTTCCTCTGTATCCTCAAGGGTGTGAAGTCCTCGGGCAAGGTGAAGCCTGGGGGGCCCCGGAGGCCTGAGGGGTTGGGTTTGGGGGAGGCTGAGTCTGCGAAAATGAATAGACTTCAGCCAGGAAGAGGGGAAGGGAGAGGGCACTGGGGGACGAGCCCTGCCTGAAGAAAGATGTGGAGGTGCAGACGTGCAGGGGGCTCGGCTGCTCTGCTGGGCCAGAGGCTCGCCGAGGCAGGGTCTGTATGTTACCCACGTGCATCCTTACCCAGTGCTTCGAACTTTGAAGGAGCTCAGCAAGAGTTTATTGAATGCTTGGAGGGTGGGTATGTGAGTCAGAGCTCTTGGAGATGCAAGTGACCTGAACCCAGCTGTCACACTCACTTGGAAGGTCTGGAGGGTGCGCCTTAGGCACAGTTGGGTTTAGGGGTTCCACAGATGCTATCTGGGTCTCGGCAGTGCTTTCTTCCAGGATGGCTTCATTCTCCACGAGGTTGGCCCTCGCAGCTCTAGGCTTCCATCTTATCTGCTTGGTGAAGGGTTGTGTCCTTCCCCAGCTCACAAATATCCTAGAATTGAGTCTCATTGGGTCAGTGAGGCCCTGTACCCACCCCTGAGCTAATCTCTGTGGCCGAGGGGGTGGGATACTCTGCTTGGCTGGGCCTGGGTCACATGCCCGGCCCTGGAACTGGGAATGGTGTCGGCCCCAGCTAGGGAAAGTGAGGATACTGTTACCTGAAGAAGGTAAACTAAAACTGGAGGACAAAGCCACAGATGTCTACTTTAGGTGATGAAGGAAGGGGAGGAAGGGTGATGAAGCCATTTCAAAAGGACTTGGGAACTTGATTGGTTTAATCCATCTTTTATAAATTAGGTCTTGTCCCTCTGCAAAGTGTGAGAAGTGTCATCCACAAGGAACAGAGCCATTAGAAGAAAGACTCAAAAGACAGGGCCGAAAGCATTTAGAAAGAGGGGAGAGGTGATCATGGTCAAAGCCAAGGCCGTGAGATGTTGAGACTTGATAGTGTTTGCTGAAGGAGTGGTTGGCGGTGTGGGAAAAGGAGGAAAGAGGGCAGAGGGAACTCTGGGAACACTGAATGCCTGGTGACCGTGTGGAGCGGGTTTGCAGGGGCAGAGAGTGGACTTGGGACGGCCTTGGGAAGCGGGGTGACAGCACTTTGCTGATGCTGGGTGTGTGGAGGAATGAGGGAGGGACTGAGAAGCATCCTGGGTGAAGGCCGGCTCCCGGCTTGGCCTTCCCAAAGGCTGGGGAGGCGAGTTACCACGGCGAGGATGGTATGAAGAGGAGCAGCAGGGAAGGAGGGTGCCCGGCCTTCAGCTCCCCACTTACCGTCTCCCAGGTGGTGTATTTCACGGCCACGTTCCCCTACCTCATCCTGCTCATGCTGCTGGTCCGCGGAGTCACCCTCCCGGGGGCCTGGAAGGGCATCCAGTTCTATCTCACCCCCGAGTTCCACCACCTATTGTCTTCCAAGGTGAGGCCTCAAGCTGGGCGCAGAGGGTGGGGTCGGGCCAGAGTCCGGGAGCGGAAAGAGGGCTCCTTGGGGACAAGAGGGGGCAGGGACCGGAATCTTCCAAGTGGGGAGCCGGTCCCCATGCTGTGGTGGGGGGTGGAATGCTCTGCCTGGCTGGGCCCAGTCGCATGCCCACCCCTGGGTCCTGTGTGTCTTTCCGAAATTATTTATTATTTATTTACGTTTTCATTTTAAAACTGATAGAAAAAACTGTATGCATGTATCAGGTACAGCATGATGTTTTGAAGCATATATACCTCATGGAATGGTGACCTCTAGCTGCATGTGCATGACCTCACGCAATTATCATTTTTGTGGTGAGAACATTTATCAATAACATCCACTCTCTTAGCATTGTTCAAGAATACAATACATTGTCATTATATTATACTTCATTTATTGTTCTCAACAATCCTGTGAAGTAAACGTCATTCTCCCCATTTTACAGATGAAGAAATTGAGGCCTAACAGAGTTACTGTATAAGCTTACAGTCACACGGCTGGGTTGTGGCAAAGCAGGGTTCCCGGTACATACCTGTGTGACTCCAAGCCCCAAGGCAGGTGTTAGTAATGATGATGACAACAGTGGTACTGACAGAGAACATTTGCTACTTTCTGACTGGTGACTGTGCCTGACACACCTCTAGCGTTTTGCACGTGTGCAGTGATTTAAGCCTCACGGTCCCCCTGTGAGGTGGGCACTATTCCCATCCCCTCGTTACAGATGAGGGTCCTGCAGTCCAGAGAGGTGAAGTGGCTTTCCAGCCATACAGCTAGAAAGTGGTGAAGCTGGGACCCCAATCCAGGTCCCCATGACTCCAGGCAGAAAGTAAAGGAGTTGCAAAGGAAGTAAAGACTTGCTGTCAATACGAATCTACTGAAATTTTACATTAGGCACTACGTCCCAGCACTGGACCAAGCTTAGAGATCATCTTCTGGATCCTGGGCAGGAAACTGAGGCCCATAGAGGGGAAGGGACTTGCCCATGTCCCACAGTGTGGGCTTTGGGGCAGGGTTTGCTCCTGGCCCACAGCGCTTGTGAGCCAGGCTGTTGGCCACACCATCCCTGGACCTGCCGCACTGTCTTCGCCCACCTTCTGTCTCCTTGGCACACCACCGTGTGCTAGCCCCTCTCTCTGCCCCACCCTTTATTCTTCTTGGCACAGGTGTGGATCGAAGCTGCTCTTCAGATCTTCTACTCCCTGGGTGTGGGCTTCGGGGGTCTCCTCACTTTTGCCTCCTACAACACCTTTCACCAGAACATCTATAGGTCAGTGCCCCGCAGCCTCCGAGACCCCGGGGGCCAAAGCCGGGGGGAAAGTGGCTGGCCAGGGAGGGCCTCGGGGGTTGAGGGTAAGGCCAGCTCACCCTGGCCTGTGCCTGGACTTCTCCTGGCAGAGACACCTTCATTGTCACTCTGGGCAATGCCATCACCAGCATCCTGGCTGGCTTTGCTATCTTTTCCGTGCTGGGCTACATGTCTCAGGAGCTGGGTGTGCCTGTGGACCAAGTAGCCAAAGCAGGTGGGTAGGCTGCCAGGCCTTGGCGGGGTGAGGGTATGTGTCGGGCACAGCTAGGGCTGGGCCAGTGAGCCTGTGTGTGGACCAGCAAGATGGTGCATGGTTATGTTGTGTATGTTTGCGTGCGTGTGCACACATGTGCATGCAGATGAGCATGTCCTGACTGGTCTTTGAGTATCCATATGCAAAGAGATGGGTGTGCAAATGAGTGTGCATGAACCTGTGTCTGTATGAGATTGTCACATTTTGTGCCTTGTTTGTACAAATGAAACATATCATGTGTGCAGATGTCTGTGTGCAAGTGAATCCTAGGTGAGGATGATCTTGGAATCTGTGTGTCTTGTGCCAATGGATGTATGTTAGTGCAATTATTTGTCAAATTATTGTGTACATAAGTGTGTTCTAATGAGGTTTTATATTTGGGTCTTGTGTTTATTCATGTACTCATTAACTCATCTATTCTATCAACCTATGTCTGTTGGGTACCTACAATGTGCCGGCCTGTGTCCTAGGAGTTAAGTGTCAGAGTGTGCATCGAGTGTATGAATCTGGGCTTGGCTAAAAACGTGGCCCAGGAGGGTGTGAGTGGCCGTGTGTGTTTTAGTGTGCACATGGGGGCCCGCTGCATGCCCCAAGCAGCTGACCTCGTGTGCCCTTGGCCCAGGCCCTGGCCTGGCCTTTGTTGTCTACCCCCAGGCCATGACCATGCTGCCTCTGTCGCCCTTCTGGTCCTTCCTCTTCTTCTTTATGCTTCTGACCCTCGGCTTGGACAGCCAGGTAAGGCTCGGCCACGGCAGCGGGCACCTCGTGGGGTGGGTGTGTATGTGTGTGTGTGTGTGTGTGTGTGCGTGGTCAGCGCGGGCCTCTGGCCCCCAATGTGTCTCCTCCCCCCAGTTTGCCTTTCTGGAGACCATCGTGACAGCGGTGACAGACGAGTTCCCGTACTACCTGCGGCCCAAGAAGGTGGTGTTCTCGGGGCTCATCTGCGTGGCCATGTACCTGCTGGGGCTGGTCCTCACCACCGAAGTGAGTCGCATGACAGGGAGGACGGCAGGCCGGGTGGGGCTGGGCCAGGAGCCGCAGCAATGTCCCTGGCCCGGCTGAGCCGTCACTGGGCCGCCTACATCTTCCTCTCTGCGAGGAGCCCAGCCCACCCCAGGCCCTCTCTCCCGGGGGGCCACGGCTCGGCCCTGTGACCCAGAGTCCAGGCTTTGAAGTCTTAGCTGGAAAGACCCGGGGTCAAACCTTGCTCCCGCACCTGCTGAGTGGCTTCAGGACAGCGACTTCTCCTCCCCGAGTTTGTTTTCCCTCATTGATAAAATGGGAGCTGTGCAAGTGTGGGCCGTCGCGAGGCCGAGGAGCCGAGCACGTGGCCAGCTGTCGTCCTGTCGTCCTGCTTCCCGATCCCTTCTTGCCAGGAGGAGGGGGCTGCAGCAGGGAGTGAGGCTGGGAGAGGGGACCCCAGCTCTGTGACCTGTGTTCCAGGGGGGCATGTACTGGCTGGTCCTTCTGGACGACTACAGCGCTAGCTTCGGGCTGATGGTGGTGGTGATCACCACGTGCCTCGCCGTGACCCGGGTGTATGGTGAGAAGGGCTGTGGGCGGCGGAGGCGAGGCTCCCCGCAGTGGGAGGTGGGAGTCCACCCTGGAGCCCCCTGCACCTGGGTCCCTGGTTCCAAGGGCCAGAGTTTCCGGTGGGGGCAGCTGGGGTAGAGGAGGGGCTGCTGGGGCTTGTGGGGCCTGCGGGTGGGGCCATCCCTCCTCCCCGCCCCTTGCAGGCATTCAGAGGTTCTGCCGAGACATCCACATGATGCTGGGCTTCAAGCCGGGCCTCTACTTCAGGGCCTGCTGGCTGTTCCTGTCCCCAGCCACGCTCTTGGTAACCAGGGCTGGGGAGGGAGGGCTGCTGGCTGGGGCCCCCGGGCTGAGAGCAGGACCCCCTCTGCACGTTCAGTCTGGTAGGGCCGCCCTGGTCCACAGGGGAGCCTCTGTCAGGGCTGTGGGGTGGGCACCAGGTTCCTTGTCTGCACTCCCCCCACCACCACCCCATGGTGCCCCCAGATTTCGCGGCTGTGCTGGGCTTTGGTTGGTAAGTGGGTGGGGCTTTCCCAGGCCTCAGGGCCTCAGGGCTGGGACCTTGAAGCTGTGCTTTCTCCTGTTGAAGCTGAAACAGCTCAGAGATGGGTCATCTCAGAAATTAGGGTGCTTCTGAGCTGGGCTGTTGCAGGCCTTGGTGTTGGGTTAGCTTGGAGCTAGCTCAGGCCTTGCAGAGGCTCCGGTGATGGACTGTCTCAGGTTCTGGTACAACTTAGGACATTGGGTGGCTCTGGGCTGGGCTATCTCAGACCTTGAGGTAGCTCAGACCTGGCTATCCCAAGCCCTGGGGCCCGCTGTGACGCTGGAGTCCCTGACCCTGCAGGCTCTGCTGGTGTACAGCATCGTCAAGTACCAGCCCTCGGAGTATGGCAGCTACCGCTTCCCGCCCTGGGCCGAGCTGCTGGGCATCCTGATGGGCCTGCTGTCCTGCCTCCTGATCCCAGCTGGCATGTTGGTGGCCGTGCTTCGAGAGGAAGGCTCGCTCTGGGAGGTGAGTGCCCCGTCCTGCCCACCCTCAGCCTTCCTGCCCTGTGGCCCTGCCCTGGGCCCCCCTGCTGGAAGAGAAGGCAGCTGCACCAACACCTTATCCATCATGTTGCAGGCTTCTTCCAGCCTGAGGCAGATCCAGGGGCTGGAGTCCTGCCCTGTGGCACCTTGTGTCACATGGAGCCTCAGGGGAGGGGTGGCACAATCCAGTGACCCCTGATGACACGGGGCTGGCTCAGGTCTCTCGGTGAGTTAGGCAGGGATCAGGACTTGAACTCAGGTCACCAGCCTGGAGCTTCCCTCTGGAACTCAGGGTCAAATGGCAACACTGAGGGACCCCAGAGGGTGGGTTGTCACCCTTCTCCTGTGCTCACAAGTCCCATGGGTGGCCTGGGATAGAATGATGGTGTGAGCCCTGCCTATGGCCAGGGTTTTGGAGACAGATGGAGAAAACAGAGTGCAAGCTGTCTGGCACGGGGGTCTGCAGGCCTTGGGAAAGGGGAGTAGTGACCCTGTGGTATATGACCACGGTAGTGACCCAGTGGGCCAGTGACGTGCTGTATGACAGTGAAATCTGCCCCTCCCTGAGCCTCAGGGCTCTCTCTGGACCGAGCCCTTCACTTCTTCGGCCATGTGTGTGGAGTCCTCAGGTGGCAAGAGGCTGCCATTGTGCATGGAGCTTGAGTGAGCCTGACAGGGCCCAGAGAGAGTGTGGGGGACCCCAGCCCCAACAGACACACACACACACACACACACACACATACACATACACATCCCACCAGAGGTGCTAGAGCCAGCTCATACTGGTTCATGAGAGCTAATCATGAAATACTCAGGAATGTGTGAGCCAGTTGTTAAACCACTGATAACTTGAAACTGACAACGCCAGGCATATTTACACCACTGAAATTGGCTGCACAGCAGGCCTGCCCTACCCCTCCTGCACACCCACTTACCCGCGCATTGCTGCCCCCACTGAGTCGCACTGTCCCTTGGCAGCCCTCACCTCCCCTTCACATCTGCCCCTGGAGAGAGACTCAGGGCCCTGCCACCCTTCCCAGGCAGAAGTGGGTTGTGGCCACAGCCCCCAGACCACAGGGGCGGCCTGGAGTCCAGCCTCCGCTCTGCCTCCAACTGCTGTGTGACTCGGGGCAAACTCCTTCCCTTTTTCGAACCTCAGGAGCTCCACCTGTGCTACTGAAGGAGCCTCATCTCCTTGCTTGGGAGCCAGGGTGTCTGTAAGGGGAAGAAGAGAGGGGAGTTGCTCAGGGTGGAGGCCCCAGCTCCCGGGGAGCAGGCGATCCTCAAGCCTTGCTAAAGAGCCACTGGGGATGCTGGGCTGCCCAGCAGTCACTGTCTCTCCCCTGCCCGGCTGCAGCCGCCTGCAGCCAGGTGGAAGGGGCATGTTGTTGGGGGCTCGAGGCGGCACCTGCTGCAGGGGAGCAGATGCCTGGCTCAGGAGTGCTGCCTTCAGAGAGCAGGGCTTCCACACTGACACACCAGGATTGGAGTCTCGGTTCTGCCACTTGCCAGCTGCGCGGCCCTAAGCAAGTTATTGCACCGCATTGAACCTCTGTTTCTCTGTCTTTAAAATAGGTACAGTGATACCTACCCATAGGGCTGCTTTGGAAAGAAAAGGAGCGTATCAGTGTAGTGAGCATTGTGGAAGGCAAAAAAGCAAAGTATTTTAAAAGTTCAGGATGGATTCAAATCTCAGTGCCATTTCCCACCTGTGTGACCTTGGCCAACTTAACTAACCTCTCTGAGCTTTAACTTTCAGATAATATCTATGAGGGTAGAGGGTAGAAGTAATAATAAATACCCTTCTCATCGGGATACTGTGATGATTAAGCCAACACTTAGCACAGAGCTGGAGCACAGTGGGTGCTCAATTTTAGGCCAGGTGTTCTCACAGGGGTTGATTTTGCCCTCAGGGGACAACTGGCACTGTCTGGAGACATTGCTGGTTGCCATGGTTCGAGAGGAATGCTACTATCATCTAGTGGATGGAGGTCAGGGATGCTGCTAGATGTCCCGTGCACAGGACAGCCCCTGCAGCAGGAGCTCTCCAGACCAAAATTTCAATAGTGCTCAGGTGCAGAAACCTTGCTCTGAGCACTGGTGTTCAGCTGGAAGCAAATCTAAGCCCCTGCTCTCAGGGAGCTTGTATCTTAATGTGGGAGACAGGCAATACACAAACATGTAAAGGTAAGTGCTAGACTTTAAAAATGAGCAAACAAAACAGAGTACAGGAATAGAGGGATGGAGAATGATATTTTGGCGCCAGTGGGGTCAGAGGAGACCTCTCTGAGGAGGTGACAGAGATGTGGCTAAATGGACAGCATGATCCATATAGATATCCAAGGGGAGAGCGCTGCAGGCAGAAGGCAGCAGGTGCCAAGGCCCTGAGGCAGGAGGGGCTGATGTGTTTGAGAACAGTATGGGGGCCGGTGCTGCGGCTAGCGCAGTGGGAGCAGGAAGCGCGGTGGGAGCCGAGGTCGGGGAAGTAGACGGGGCCAGGCCCCGGAGGCCATGGTGAACACGTAGGTTGTCACTCTAAGTGGGGTAGAAGCCATTGGCAGGCTTGTGAGCAGTGGGGTAACATGCTCTCAACACACTGTCGGAAGTCTCACCCCGCTGTGCGAGGCCTCGGCTAAGGGCATCACTCACAGTGTCTCCCTGGGGACCTGCTCCCTCGGGAAGCTGCACTTCATGCTGTTGCCTCCCTTTCTTTAAGGGTCCGGGGCTCTTCTCCCTGGCAGAGCAGGCAGAGGGTTTGGGGAACGTGATTGAGGAAGAAGGAATTCTGGATTGTCCAGGCTTAGTCATCGTCTTAGTCAGCCCCCTCCCGCCATGGAGACTGGGGCTCCAGAGGGAAAGGTCAGCGTCAGAAGGAGCCAGGAGGTCAGGGCTGGAAGAGACTGGGGACGTCAGCTGCAATCCCGCCTCAGTTCTTCCGGGTCATGGCTCTTTCCCAAAAGCTCCCAGCGCCATAGCGCCCAGCAGTTAAGGGAAGACTCCCGGATCGGCCTTCAGATGCTCAGAGGAGGGGCTTGCCAAGTAATTATAACAACAGCCACCATTTCCGGGCCTTACCCTGTCCCCACCACCCTGCCAAGTGCATCCTCTCAGTGTCCTCGAAACAACCCTATGACATGGGGCTCAGGACTCCCGGGTTACAGACCAGGAGGCAGCGCACGGAGAGCTCAGTGGCATTGCCAAAGGCCAGCCAGCTTGTAAGTGGCAGAACGGGATTCTCACCTGGGCATGTGGATCACTCCCTTGGCCCCCCACCCCAGGCCATCAGCTCCCTTGCTGCTGCCTCTGGTCCCAGGGTTGTTGCAAGGACTCCGCCAGGTGCTGTGGCGAGGCCATCGCTGGGAGCCTGGCCCCAGTAAGGGCTTGGCCAGCCCTGTTTTCACCGCTGCCGTTCATCTGCTGCAGCGGCTCCAGCAGGCCAGCCGGCCGGCCATGGACTGGGGCCCATCGCTGGAGGAGAACCGGACAGGCATGTATGTGGCCACGCTGGCCGGGAGCCAGTCGCCCAAGCCGCTGATGGTGCACATGCGCAAGTACGGGGGCATCACCAGCTTCGAGAACACGGCCATCGAGGTGGACCGCGAGATTGCCGAGGAGGAGGAGTCCATGATGTGAGGCAGGAGGCAGGCGGACAGAGGCCTTGTCCAGGCCTCCCAGTCCCTCCTGAGGGGCCCACAAGGGCCAGCTGTGCCCCGTGGGGTTCTGAGAGTCTGTGGGAGGTGATGCTGGTCCCCCAGTGCAAGTCCCTTTTGTGGCCTCTGCCTCTCCTGGAACCTCGGTCAACTCCCTGTACACACACACACACACACACACATTCAAAACTGAGAATGACCCAGCTCAGCCCCACTTTGCAGATAGGCAAATTGAGACCAGGAAGGTGGGGACTTGCTCAAGGTCACATGGCAGAGGGGACTCGACCCCAGGCCTCCTGACCAGCCAGCTCCATTTCCCTTGGGGCAACTCTCACCACTTTCTCATCTCTGTTCAGGGCCCATACCCCTCCTTTTTCTTGGGGAGCCTGTCCCCACTACTTCAACACAAGCAGAATCTTGAGCTGGGCGGGGACAGTCAGGGCTGCAGAGGGGACAGAGGGCCAGTAAGTCAAATGGGGAGAGGGATCCTGGGGACTCCTGCTGCAGACCTGGTGGATGGGTCTCCTGAAGGAGGTGGGAGTTGATAGCCCAGGAGGATGGGAACGGTTTGCAGAAAGAGGGAGAGGAGAGCAGGTGGGGAGGGCCTCTGGGCCAGGAGGAGGTGGAGCGTGGTGGGGCAGAGACCACTGCCAGGTTGCGGGAGGGTTCCCGTCCAACTGACAGCGGGAGCCAGGCACCAGGACAGGCGGGCAGGGGATGCATGAAGGGGAATACGGTTCTGGGTTTGTGCAGGGCAGATCCGAGGGGGGCAGGGTGGAGGCGGGAGGCCTGTGGAGGAGGGACAAGGGGTGCTGGTGGCCTGAGCAGAGGTGTTGGGGCTACAGGTAGGGACAAAAAGGAAGCCCCAGCATTTCAGAGAAGGGCCACCCTTCACCCAGCCAACCCCGAGCAGCACAAGCTGGGGAGGTGGGAACGAGGGTCACAGTCCCTTCTGCCTTGTCCCGGCCGCCCTTGCTGTGTCCCGCAGCTCCAGGCAATCCTGGGAAGCTGGCCTTGGCTGTAGATGGCAGGGCAGCCTCAAGACGCTGAGGTGGTCCCCACACATGCCCAGCTGCTCCTGGGCCTGGGCTGGCAGAGAGCAGACGGCAGCCTCGGTCCTGTGGGTCCCTGAGAGAGGAGGGTGGGGTGCAGAAACGCCTGAGCAGGACTCTTGCACACGGCATTCTCCTGAAGGGCAGGGACCCTCGTGCAGCTGTGTCGCCTCTGTGCCCTGTCTCTGGTGTCTCCCGTCCCATCTGTGTTCTGTCGGCTGCTGTTAATAAATACCACGTGAAATCGTGCTCCTTGGACTGTGTCCTTGCTCCTGGGAGCTGTGAGGTGGGCTGCACAGGCCTTCTCGCTCCCACTAGACAGATGAAGAAACTGAGGCTCAGCTACCTCCCTTCCCAGCTCTCCTGGCCTCTGGCGAGGGCTTTGCCATTTCCCTGACAGTGTGTGTGGGCGGGGCTCAGGAAGGAAGAGGAACTCTAGGCCCTTAGAGACCACCCAGTTCCTGGCCCTGGAGGGAAGAGACTTGCTCAGGGTTACACAGCCAAGGCGGGCAGAGCCCTTAGCAGGCACCCCACCCCCCCAACACCTCCCCTCCTCCACCCGCCGCGTCCCCTCCCAGCTGCCTTTTCCTCCCCCAGCACCTCAGTCTTTACCGCAGGTGGAGGCTGGATCTGCAAGACCAGGCTTGGGCGGAGCCAAGAGTTTCCCAGGCAGGAAGAATTTCCTGGTTCCACCCACCCCCTCCTGGCAAGGCCTTGTCATATAAAAGAGCCCCAGGGCCTTTCAAATGCGAGGCCCAGGTGTTTGCGCAGGCTTTGATGGGGGTGGAAAGGAAGGGCTGCTGCAAAGTTCAGATATTAATAAATTCCCCCTAACAAAGGGCCAGGCCCCTCTCCCACCCATTTTTGTTTGGGGCTCTAGATGGGGGAAAGAGATGAATTTGCTCATTTGCAAAGGATGCAAGAACGGCCTTCACAGTTCGGGGTGCTTCTTCCCACACTGGGTGGGTGGCTGCAGCCCTGCTGGCAGGGCCCCCAGCCCTGAGCCCTCCCCGAGCGCCCCAGAGCGCCCCAGCGCAGCACCTGGACTGGGGAGTGTTCCAGTCCGGGCCTCTTGGCTGCAGCCAGGTGTCCCGGGGCACAGCAAGGGAGGCTCCCAGGAGTCTAGGCTTCTCTTCCCTTCAGACTCCAAGACTGAGATCCCAGGGTTCTTAGAACCTGTGGGTCCCAGCGGCTCGCTCCGCCTCTGCCTCTGGGCCTGTGGTCCCTGTCCTGCCCTCCCTGGCCCAGTCTTCCAGTCTGTCCTGCTTTTTCCATTTCCTCTGCTCTCAGACAGCCATTCCTGCCGCCCCACCCGCTCCTCCCTCCGTTGCCTGCGCCATCTCCCAACTGCTCCCGTCAGGGTCCCTGCATCGAGGTCAGGTCTCCCTGGCCAGGCCCCGATTACAGTGGGAGCTGACTGGGGAGCAGGGAACCCCAGGAGGAGGGACCTCAAAGGACATATCAGCCCTGTCTTTAGTGGGACCCCAGCCTGCAATCCCAGAATGCCCTAGCTGGTGGCAGACCCACGTGCCTACATGCCTACGGGGCCAGCCAGGGAACCTAGGTGAGCAAAGCTGTCCCTGTGAGCTGGCCCTCAGGGAGTGCTGGAAAGACGAGAGGGAGGGGTGGGGTGTGCGGTGAACTAGAGGAGAAAGCGAGAGGGGGGTCTCCTCTCAGAAAGTGGCCCAGGATCGGCTTTCTGGGAGCAGCGGGAAAGCTGGGTTTTTATGGGGATTTCCTAATGTGAATGTGGACAACTGATTCAAAAGTTGTAAAACAGGATGGCTCAGTTAGGGCCTCCTGTCTGCAGACTTAGGGATGAGCAGCCCAGGGGACAGGGCTTGCCTGATGACCTAGGTGAGAATGTGGGGCTGAGGCCAGGCCCAGGGCCTCCCTGTCCCGTCTCATCTGCTCCCTGTGATCTATGTCTCATCTGCTCCCTGTGATCTGTGTCCGTGGATACCGGGAGGCTGGTGTGGATCCCTGGGGGGCAGCTTACGTGCCTGTGGGGCAGGTGCCCTGGGGCCCTTCATTCCTGTGCCGGGTCTGGTCAGAGGTGTCCCCTGGGTGCCAGCAGACGCTGAGACGAGACACTGCAGCATCTGCGGTCACATCCAGCCTGTGATCTCTGAGAGCAAACGTGGAGGGGATGGGGGCAAGGGGGGCGGAGGAGGGGCTCCTCCCACACCGTTAGCGTCAGCCATGTTCCCAGGGCCAAGCGAGGGCCCCCAGACACCAGGTGGCCTTAGTGTTTGGTCCTCAGTAGGCCCTGCCCCCTGGGTCCCCTCCGTCACCAGCCACGTTCATCTTCACACTGTGCCCTGAGCAGGCCCGGGCTGTGCTGCCTCCCAGCCTTCGCTTGGGCAGTGCCTTCCACCCTGCTCCGGTCTTCCTAGGCACCTCTCGGGATCCTAGCCATCCTCTCAAGTCCCTCCTAAGTCCCCCTCCTCCGTAAGCCTTCCTCCGTCCCCAGCCACATGTGCCTCCTAGAGTCTTCAGGGGTCTGACTCAGTCCTGCGTCCTGTGATTCCCGACAGCCCAGCCCTGCCTGCCCAGGGCGCTCGTGTCCCTCTGAGACGACGCATTTGATTTCTGTGTAGTGAAGACTCTTATATTGTGCCCCTGGGACCCCAGAGCACTCTGGGGCAGCAGCAGGGCATTGTGCAGAGGGGGCATCCCCATCTCTGCTCCTGCCTGGCTGTGTGGTCTCGGGGAAGTCACTTAACCTTCCTGAGCTTTAGTTTCTTTACTTGTAACACACGGGTAATAACTCCTGCTTCCCGGCAGCATCACCCCGGTTTGGGATGGTGCTGCAGGGCCCCAGCACAGGGTCTCGGTGGACACGTGACACACACTTGTTGACGGAAGGAACGCTTTTGTGTCCAGGGCCCGGCCCCACCACCAACTCCTCCAGGACAGAGACTGGACTGTCCTCATCTCTCAGTCCCCCCAGTGACCACACAGGGCTGGTTTACAGCGTTGCACGATGGAGCATCGAACTGCACGCAGTTCTTTGGTGGCTCTGGGGATAACCAGCAAAGAGTTAAGACAGTGTCAGGCCCCTCCGGACCCCACATGACCCCTGGTGGCGGAGCCTCAGGGTCTGCGGTGGACTCTCTCCTCCAGACTCATTTTTCACTGGTGGCTCATGGAAAGTTTGGTTCCTGGAGCTCCAGGCCACTCCCTCCGGGGCCTGGGGCCTCAATGACGCTGGTCCTGCCCTGGAAGGGCGTCCAGGGCTGCCTGCCCGCCCGCCGATCCTTGGCCAGCATCCCCTGCTCCATCTCTGCCTGACTTCCTGCCGCCTGGGCTGCTCCCCCAGGACAGAGCAGCAGCCGCCCCCCCCTGGCCACACGGAGGCCTCCTCCCTGCTCCCCCATTCAGGAGCACTCTTTGTTTGGGGAAAAAAGTCTTTTCCTGCTCAAGTCCACAGCCTCTGTGAGCCACAGCCCCTAGAGAACTATAGCCAGTAGGGGCCAAGGAGGACTTGAACACCCACTGTTCAGAGTGGAATCCCAGCTCCACAGCCCAGCTGAATCTGCTACCGTCACCTCTCTGAACCCCAGTGGCCTCAGATATAAAATGACAAGAATAGTTTTTGCCTTGCAGGGGATTAAATGAGAGAATATAGATGCTCAATATGTAGATTTAAAAAATGATCAGACTGCTTAGGGCAAAACATGGTAGAAACCTCCTAGGTGGGGCAGTTCTCGTTAGCCAGCTGTTCCTTGTACAGATAAGGAAACTGAGGCTCATCCCAGGGAGAAGGAGGTTGGGTGTTGGCATGACTGGAGCCAGGGACAGGCCATGCTGGAGGCTCAGGGCACCATCCAGTTCCATGCAATGTGCCTTGGAGACCAGGCCTCGGTGTCCCCGTGTGAGATGAATCGGTTGAACAGGAGCAGTGAGCCCCACAGAGGTGCCTGGGGGAGAGAGGCGAGCGAGGGGGCCCTCTGCCTCCACCCACGCCCTGCTTCAGCCTTCTGCTAGGCCCTCACCCAGGGAGCTGGGGAGGGGAGCAGTGACCCCTTCTTCAGAGATGGATTTGGCATTGGCTCTGCCTGGTGGGAAGGAAGTTTCATTCCTCCTGTGGGATCAGCTGGAGGAATGACTGGGAGCCCCGATGGTTTCTCCGGTGAGCTGGGATGCCCAGCCAGAGCAGAGTCGGAGTGGGCACAGCAATAACACCACCCTGGTCCCAAGCCTTGCTTTGACCTTGACTCTGCTGCTCCAGGGTCAGGGCCTCAGAGAACTTCGGGGTTTGGCAGGGGAAGGGCCTCTGCTCAATATTGATTTAGCTGAGTCAGGGAGGAGGCCAGGGAGCAGGAAGCCTCAAGCGGGACTGATAACTGCATCTTTGGGCTCCCATTTTGACTGGGGAGGACTAAAGGAGAGGTGCTCAATGCAAGGTCCCCAAACCTGGGTGCTTACTAAAACTACAGCTGCCTGGACCCCTGCCCAGACTGATGGAGGGTGGGACCGGAAACATCTGTATTTTTAGCAAACTCCCTGGTGATTCTGCTGCAGCCAGCTCAGTTCCCCTATTTGGGGACCACAGGTTCAAAGTCATTGTAATAATGAGGAAACTAAGGCCCAGAGAGGGGGACGTGACCCATCCGATGTCACATTGGGAGAGAATGGTGATAATCCCCCCTTTTCCTGGGTGGGGCAGGAAGGGACAGTCCATCTCTAGCTCACCCTAACTCCCTCCACCTCCAGCTGAAGCCCTGGGCCTGGGAAGGGATGGCCAGACCAGGCTGCCTGGAGGGAAGTGGCCTCTGAGACCTTGATGGCCCAGGTGGAGCAGGGAGGGTGGGGCTGCTCTCAGGAGGAAGCACAAGTAGAGGGACCCATTCCCACAGGGCCAGACCCGCCACCTTGCGCTGGGCAAACACTCCCAGCATCTGCTGGGGGATGTTTCCTAAGGATTTGCTAAGACTCAGGTCTGGGGAAGGCCATGCCCACTGCTGGGGCCCACCCATGCCCTGGAAAGTCACGCCCATCCCGTGGCAGATTCGGGCTCACTCAGCCTCTGACATTTCTAGCCTCCTTCCAAGCCTGTTCTCCCCCAACACACACACTTGTTCTGGGCTCTCAGCCTTTGCCCTGGCCTCCACACTCTCCCACCTCTCACCCCTTCCATCACCTCCACAAAACTCCCCCCCAGCCCCATCACTGTCTTTCCTCCTCCTGCTTCCTCTGGGCCCCTGCACACTTTGTAGCTCCAGGTCCAGCCCCATCCTAGTCTGCCCTGGGGTCTTGCTTTCGGCGTATCTCTCGCTGTCTGCAATCGCATCAGGGATTCCTGGGGGACAGGAGTCAGGTCTAGCTCATCCCTGAGCCCCCCTTGCAGCTCAGCCCAGCTGCGGCATGCCCCAGGGAAGTCCCAGTCTCACCTCCCTCCCTTGTGCCCTGGGCCATCTCGGGCAGGTTCTTTCCCCTTGGGCAGCACAGTCTCCTCAGTCATGGAATGAAGAGAATGATGCTGCCCACAGTGCGGGCTGTGCTGAGCACAGAGGGAGCACCTGTGAAGGAGGTGGGGCGTGCCTGGGACTTGGTCAGCACCCAGGAAGTGTTAGCCCCTGTGACTGCAGAGGCGGGTGAAATACTTGTGCCCATACAGCATCCACTCGTCCCTCATTCCAGCAGCACACACCGGCCAGGGCTCTACTCTCTGCAAGAATGACACCTGCTGCGTGCATCTTGAGCACAGACAAGAGGCCGTCCTGCCTTCAAGGCACACACAGTTTGTAGACACTTTGTTAGATGACTTTAAACCAGAGACCTGTGGTGAGGTAGGCAGAGGTTGCTGCGGAAGCCCACGGAAGGACCTAACCCAGAGTGCGCTGGGGAGTCAGGGGAGGCTTCCCAGAGAAGATGCTGGAGCTGTGTCCTGTGGGGGAGCCAGCCCTCTGCAGCGGGTGTGGACTATGCAGGCTGCGGGTGTGGACAACTGAGAGACGGGGCAGCATCGGAAGAAGACAGAGGGTTAAAGGTAGGTGGGTGCATGAGAATCCCAGTCACTATGTGCCAGCTGTCCAGAGACAGGGACCGGGCAGCCCAGGCCAGGGCAAGGCCCCGGAGGGAGCAGAGTGCGTGCGGAGGCTGAGCCTCCGCGTCTCATTGTTTTCATTCTCAAAATAGGGCTGTTGGAACTGGGACAAGGTGTGCTGTGAAAGCACTTTGTGAATTGTAGAGCGTCATGCTCCTGTGAGATAATAATAGTGTTTTTAAGTGGCGTTGCTACTTTTTCAGAGTTAAAGGACATCTCTTGAGGACAACTGGGCCCTCCCAGAACATGGTAGATGCGCAGGGCGCCAAGGGCCGTCTATAACCTGCTCCCGTGCTGCCACCTGCTGGCAAGTGTGTGCAATGGCCGCCCGCGCCCTCGACCCCTCTGCCCAGGCGGGAAGTCCTGGGGCCTGTGACCGTGGAGCTGGGAGGGGTCCTGGCGCTAACACTGGTGGGCTCCAGGGCAAGGGTGCAAGTGGAAGCCCTCAGGCCCCTCTTGACCTCCTCAGCCACGGCCTGTGCTCTCGCTGCGAAGGTCCTCACGTGTGTGCAAGACGCACATCCCCGCAGACTCTCCCCCGTGGCCACCCCACACAGCGGCAGGAGGACAGGCCCAGAAAGTGGCTGATGCAGGGACTCTGGGGACCCAGGCACCCGGAGCATGGTCTACAGGGGACTGTGGGTACATCCCCGCGGCCCCGTGGAATCTAGGCCTCTGTGGGGTGTGGTCCTGGCTTCGGCTAACCCACTCGCCTGGTTTGCCTAGTACTATCCTGGTTTTAGCACTGAAAGTCCCCCAGCAGCGGCCTGGAATATTGCTCCTCTATCGTGGCGGGATGGGTCAAAGCCCCTGCATCACTGTCCAGGCTTGGCCCGGCCAGAGTCCAGCAGCTCGGATTCAGAGGACCAAAGTGGTCTCTGATGTGGCACTGAGCCCCCCCTCAGCCAATGGGGACTCTCGTGCCATCCTGCTCTCTGGCCCCAAGGCCCCTGCCCCAAGCACTGGGCCCAAAACATGTTTGTGGGAAGAGACCCTTCCTCTCCTCCCTGTTCTCCCACCCGCTGTCTGGGTGCTCTGTCTGTAAGGTTGGGCGGAGGGAAGGGAACGGGTGGGGGGACTTCTGGAATAACCTCTTCATTGAACAAGGGAATCAGGGGCCTGGAGGAGGAGAACTTTACCCCAAGCCTGAGGGAGACTTCAGCTCCTGGCTGTTTGGGGCAACCCGTACCCACCGCCTTGCTCTTGTTGAGGGTAACCCCATGTGCCCCGAAGGAAGCTGACCCCATCCCTGGCTCTGAGGGTGGGGCCCATGGGCCAGGCAAAATCCCACAGTGATTGGCTCAGCCTTGAGCATGTGACCTAGGTTGGCCCAATCAGAATGAAGACCAGGAATTTTATTTTGCAGGGGGGGAGGCAGACGTAGAACAGGAAACAAACACAAACCTCCCCGTGCAGGGACTTGACCAAGACAGGTAGGCGTGGAGTGCACAGAAGTTTGTAGCTATTTATTGCACTGAAAACACCAGGAATAAAACAGACGCCCCTTCTTCCCTTCCCGCCCCCCTCCCCCAATAGCAGAAAGTTTGAGCAGTGGTCATTCAAGTTCACAGCCACATATTTTAAAAAAGGAAAAGAAAAGAAAAAGAACTGAAACAAACCCCCAAACAAATAGTAACAAAGAAACCAGCATGGGGAGTCTGGCGAACACATCCCCCCAAAGGGTCTCCCTTCGAAGGGAGACAGGAGGCCACGGGTCAGGATTTGCACTATGGTGGGCACAAACCCGGGAGAATACTTTCCTGTAAACGTACTTGCACGCTGGAGCCTAGGTTTTGACTTGGGCTTGGATTTTTTTTGCATCTAAAGGATGTTTGGAGGAGCACAGAGTTTGTCTGCTGAGGGTGGGCTCTGGGCAGCTTTTTCTGCCAGTGTCCCCTGCCTGCTGCCTCAGGTTCAGCCCTGGTGCCCTGTGATCTGCACCAGGCGGCTGCCCACCCACAGGCGTGGCCTTCCCAGTGGGGGCCATCGAAACCTGGGGTAGGGACGTGCCTCCACTTCTCCAGCACTTGGAGAGGGGCACGGTGGACAGGAGGGCCAATGAAAGGCAGGACCTTGGGGTCCTCCAGCTCAGTTTCCTCTGGTGGGGAAACCAAGGCCCAGAGAGGGAAGAGGACTTGCCCAAGGTCACACAGCAGGTGTGTTCAGAGCTGGGAATTGAAGCCTGCTAACCCCCAAACTACTGCTCTCTCTCCCCTGCAGTCCACTGCTGATAAGCAGTTGACAGGCACCAAAGAGGGGGATGAAGGGCAGGTGGGGGAGAGGAGGGGGACTGGCCAGGTCCAGAAGTAAACAGGAGGAGTCCCGCCAGGGGCTAAGCCCACTAGTTCTCACAGGTACATTGGGCTTCGCATCACCCTGATCCTCCATCGGCCGGATAGGAACACTTAACCCATTGAACCGATGGGGAAACTGAGGCTAAAGAAGGGCTCAGACCTTGCCTCGGTAATTGTAGCATCCCCTGGCGAAGGCACCTTCACCTTTGGCCGGGGATGGCTGTAGGGAACCGGCAGCTCACGAGGGGGACGGGTGGTTTTGCTGCTGCTACAATAGGATCACCGGGCCTTCCTAGGAAGCCCTCTGGGCAAGATCTGAGCCGAGAACAGAGGCCAGTGATGAGCCAGCTTGGAAACTGGGAGGCCAGGACAGCCTCTTTCCTGGCCTGTAGCCCCCGCCCAGCCTGTCACCAGTGTCTGGGTAGCGGGACTTGAGAAAAGAGCCCAGCAGACAGCTCATGACCGGGGAAAACTCAGAAAGTCCTGGATCAAACATCCTCACATCCTCACCAGTTCTGCTCCAACCAAGAACACCCAGGAGGGTTGGGGGTACCAGAGCCTCCTCCAAATCCCTGAGGATGTGGCTCTTCCTCCCCTAAAATCCTCCAGAGGAGACAGTATCTCATGCTGGCAAAACACGGCCACACAGAGGCCAAAAGCACAGAGAGGCAGCAACATAATTCCGAGTTGGACACTGAGAATACAACCTCTATTTTTTTTTTTTT
>VBSM01003214.1:1582414-1633949 GCA_008086735.1 Cheirogaleus medius
CTGAAGAATGTAAAATGTCCCCGCCCCCCCCCAACAAATTTCAGAAAGCAGTCAATAGCACCCACCCCCTAATATTATAATCACACTACGCCCAGGCTTTGGATAAACGACGTAAAATCTCCAAGTGTTAGATGTGTAAAATAACAGACTTAGGACTCTGGGCTGTCAGAGATATAGAATATAGAGTTTTAGCACCATAGACTTGGGAGTGACCTCAGAGGTCAGAGGTCACCCAGTGGCCCAACTACAGAATTTAAGGAGGCCTCTATAAGCGTCCCTGGTGGCGTGGAGGGCTGGAGGCACACGGGACCATGTATTTCAGTGTGTCCATGTAGCGGATATGGAAGCTGAGGTCCAGAGAAACAGTGTGACTTGTCCCAACCTGGGCCAGTTCCTGAGAAAGATGCAGTGGAGTCTACAAGAAGTCAGTCTCCAGGTGGGACTGAGTTAGGACAATCTAGAACAACCCCAGGAGGGACAAAGGGAGCTTAGCATTGCTGAGGGGACTGAGCCATGCTGTTATCAGTAAGAACTGAGTCCTGAGGAGCATTTGTAAAGAAAGTCCCCGTAATGTGGTGTCTTTTGAAATGATAAGAGGCTTCTAATATCCGCTTTTGTGGACAGGGTGGGAGACAGGGCCGGGTCCTCAGCAGGAAAAGCCAGGCATCTGGAGGGCGGGCTTGGCCAGAAGCACGCAGCTGCTCGGGTCTTGCTTTTGTGGAGTCCGCCTTTGAAGCGACCGGATGTTTAAGCCTAGAGTCCGGGGGCGGTGCTGAGACGGGGCCCACTGAACCCAGGCAAGCGCGGGCTGCTAGGCCTTCTCCCGCGTTCATCCCCTTTGCGGCCGGAGTCTGCTGGGCCTTAGCCTGCTCTCCGCGCTGCTTTGTGGGACTGTCAAGTTCACGCTGGGAACCAGCGCCCCCAGAGGACAGAACGCAGAATGGCGGCCACAGTGATCAGCGAGGGAGCTCCAGGGTGATAGGGACTTCTCTTCGCATGAGAATTCAGTCTTCATTGCTAGCCTTGCAGAATGGGAGTTTGGTTTATTAAAGGAAGATGTAG
Organism: Cheirogaleus medius; assembly: GCA_008086735.1. Taxonomy (NCBI): domain Eukaryota; kingdom Metazoa; phylum Chordata; class Mammalia; order Primates; family Cheirogaleidae; genus Cheirogaleus; species Cheirogaleus medius. The sequence goes on from VBSM01003214.1 coordinate 1,583,477, forward strand.
GTTTCTTCTTCACAGCTTTTTTTTGGGGGCTACCTTGAGCCTCTAAACTCCATACAATTCAGCCAGAGAGGGTGCAGGCCAGGAGGGCAGTGTCAGTCCCAGCTCGGGTTTGCTAATGTTCATGCGGACAGAGCAGGTGGCACAGGGAAGGGAAGGGGCACCACCGGTGTCAGGTCCAGATTCTGCCACCAGCTTTCTGGATTCCTTGGACAAGTCACTTCCCCTCTCTGGGCCTCAGTTTCCTCTTCTGTATGATGAATATTGGAACTAGATCTGACTTCTGTGTTATTCTTGAAGTACCACCTTTGTTATTTTTCATATACAAGTGCCACCTGTATTGACTTCATTAAAATATTTCCCTGAATCAATTCACTTTACTGATTCATATAAATTTAATTTTTAAAAAAACTTACTAGCATAATTATTAATGAACAATCAATATCACAGAATAAAATTTTAATCCTAAGGCCAGTGAAAAGAAAAGAAAGTCATATAATTCTTGCTCCATGCTCTTGCCTACAAGACAAGCCTGAGATTTGCTCACTCTTTGATGAAGGAGGAAGTTAGGAAGTGGCAAAGAAGTGTTAAAGACAGGCTACCGCCCAGCTGAGCCTTTCCCCTTGGTGGAGCCAGAGGGCTGAAAGAGATTTAAAAGGGCGGAGCTTTCTCATGTGTAAGGCAATGCTGTTTCAAGTGGTGCCTAGATATACCTGGGATCACTCTGTGTAGCCTAGTGGTACATGCCCTTCACTTTGGGGAGCCCTGGATCCAGCACCTCTCAGGTCCTTCCTCCCTGTCCTAAGCTGTGCGATCCTAACCTTTGTTTCATCTCTGTCTAACCCCTGGCCCAGGGAGACACAGACACAGGCAGAAAGCGTCCTAGGTCAGGCCCAGCCTCAACCGTCTGACAGCCCCTGGTTGCAAAGCTGCCAAGGTCTCTCCTGCAGAGGAGAGGCCCAGGAAGGACAGACATGCAGGACAGAGACCTAGACAAACAGGCAGGGCACAGCAGTGTGAGCTCACCATCCTCTCCTCTTTCCCAAACTGCCCACCCACAACCCACCGAGCCAGCTCGTGACCAGCCGGGCAGCTGGGATGGCCTCGGGCATCAAGATGACCGTAACTCGGGTGCGTGACCCAGTGGGAAGGCTCCCTGGAGAGGCCTGGGAGGGCTTGTCTTGTGTATCCCTGGTCTCTGGGACCCCCCTCGCCCCATCCTCAACCACAGGAGAGAGAGCTGGCAGTTGATGGGCCAGGGTTAGGAGAGGGAACCAAGAGGGTACCAACCCCTGTCCACACGGGATCTTCCGCTTCGCTGGCTCCTGAGCTGCCCCTGGGGCCCTGCCCGTCACCCTGCTGTGCCGTCCGGCGGGACACGGAACGAGAGCAGACAACAGGCACCCCAGAGAGAAGGGATTGCTCACGGTTTTCAAAATAGAATCGATGGAAGTCCAGACCCTCGACCAGGTTCCCCAGGGCCTCGGGTTCAAAGGCCGTCATGCCGGGGTCGCACATCTTCCTGGGGGAAAGAAGCCAGAGGAAAGAGGGGCTGGGGCAGCTTCTTGCTGGCCTCTCGGAGGGTGAGCCTGTGGAAGGGGAATGATTGCACCCACCTCACGGGATCAGTGGGCTTAGTGGACGGGAAGGGGCTGGCAAGCTGTAAAATGCGGGACATTGCTGACTGCTCGCGGCCATGTAGAGCCAGGAAGCTTGGGTTCAAGTCCTGCCTCTGCCACTTAATGCTTATGAGACTTCGAGCAAGTGGCTCAACCCCTTGAAGCAAGAGCACCATGGGTGGTCGTGCAGAGCTGTGCAGTGCACTAAAGCTGCTCTCCAAATTTCACCCCTGGCCCAGGGCAGTGGATCTAGAGGGGGCTTTTTCTAATCTGTCTTCGGTGGGGGCGTGGTGGGGGAGCAGTGTGCTTTTTCCTTCACGTAATAGTGACCTCTGCTCACCAAGCCAGGTGTGTACCTGACTAGTACGTTTTGCTAGTTTGAGCAAAGTTGCTCTGTTGTTAGCAGCAGCCCTGACTATAAGCCTCAGTTTCCTCTTCTGTAAGATGAGGAAAGTAGCACTAGGTGAGGGAATATGTGGGAGGGAGGAGCACAGGGTATGACCGAGGAGGATTCACAAATGGAGACTGTGCATTTTCAGCTCTTTGCTCCTTTCTAAGTCTCAGTCTTCCAGGGGACCCTGACAGCCAGGTGGGGGACAGGAAAAAACTCCTTCTCATCTCCAAGTCTCTGGGATCTTTTGTGGCACAATATGGACCTCTGTGACAATAGCAATGAAGCCAGAGACAGGAAATGCCCTGGGACAACCAGAGCTCCCAACCCAGCATGGAATTGGAGATACCCGGAAGAGGGTGTCAGACCCAGCATTGTCTGAGCTGGACAAAGTCCTTGCAGGGCGTGCTGTCCCTGCTCTGTCCTGCCTGTTTGGGTGACCCCAGACAACTCAGTTCTCTACTCAGGACCTCAAATTCTCTAGCTGGATTAAGCCAGGTGGTGGGGGATGATGCTCAGGGCCCTTCCAGCTGCAAGATCCTCCAAGGGTGGGGGTCTGAGCACTGAGTGTGCGGGAGACTGAGCACCCCCACTTAAGAAGCCTCACTCCTGGAGGTATCTGGTGTTCCTGCCTCCTAGAATGAAAGGACTCAGAAGCCATCCCCTCCAACTCCATTGTACATGTCGGGAAACCAAGGCTCAGTGAGATAAACGGACTTATTCAAGGTTACACAGGGCCAGAAGGTCATGGCAAGGGATCAGAACCTAGAATAGGCAGCAGAAGTCAGAGGAAGTAATATCACAGATGTGGAAGGGGTTCCCCAGGACTCCTAGAAGTGGCACTGAGGAGCTTAGGGGCCATCTCTCTTTCCCTTGCTCCCTGGCTGTGCCCTTCCAGAGCCATTGGCATGATACACCTCAATTTTTTCTGGAACTGGCTGCAAGTCCAGCTTAACAGCCTGTTTCTGTGCTTATTTGCAACATCCAGGTACACACATGCACACACACCTGTGCACACTCCTTGTGCACATAATCACGAATGTGCGCCCATGTGTACAAGTACATGCATACATATATGTACATGAGAGCCTCAGTTTCGTACATGCTCCTTCCAAGCTCCTTGTTCCTCCAAAGGGGGGCGGTGAATTTCTAGAGGCTTTGCTACCCATTGCTGCTGAAAACCCTCCCACAATTAGAAGGCACCTGGCCTGCCAAGCCTTTGAGAGGCAAACTTCAGCTCCTGGGCACGGTAGAATCCAGGAACAGGCTTCCCAAAGAGCTCACTCCAGCCAGGGTAGCCCCAACTCACCTTAACCCAACAGGCAAGGGTCACTCTGCCTTAGCTGGTGGTCTTTGCCCACCAAAAAGCAAATGTGGGGTCTCCTCACTCAGGTGTTGTCAGCAGTGGCCAAACGTTAAGGCCTAAGCCCCAAGCCCAAAATATTTGCTCTCCCTGGGGCCAGCTGAGGGCCTCTGAGGCCTGCTCTGGGCCAGACCAGGAAAGATGTGAGTGACCAGCATGGGGTGCTCTGACTAAGCCCTTGCACACAGCCGTCCCTCCAAAGGTGGGACCAGATGTGCATGTTTTGTGCAGGTTGCCTTATTCCCCAGAGGGTTTAAGATTCTGCTTTGAGGACTTTTGCTCACCCCTGCTCATGGCAGGTATACACCTTATGGCTCCTTCTCTGCTCCTACCCATCTGCTGTCAGAGGCCCGAGGAGGTCCAGGGTGAGGCCTCAGGCCCACTAGGCAGGACTGAAGTGGGCCTGTCGCCCTCCCCACCCTCCCAGCTCATCTCCTGAGGGGCCTCCGCTGTGATGATGACCTCCCCCTCCTTCTTGGGGGAAGCAAAGGAGTTTTGTTGGAGTTTCTCCTGGGGAACAAGGTATGAGGAGGAGGGAGGACAGGAGGAGGGGGACTGAGATATAGAGAAGTGTTGGGAACAGAAAGCTCAATATAAGCCTAAAGTCCAAATGCAAAACAGAAATATGAGTTCAGTCTGATTCACAGAACGTGCAAAGTGAGCGATGAGGGTCAGAGATGAGGACCCCCAAAGGGAGCCACCAGCACCCCCTGAACAACGAGCCAGGCAAGACATGCAGAACAAGCCCAGCCGACTCACGTGTAGGACTCAAAATCTCCATTGCTTATGGCTTCGATCAGCTGCTCTGTCACTTTTATAATTTCCTGTTTCCGCACTGTAAGGCAGAGGGGACACAGAAATAGTAATAATAATAACAATAATAATAATAAAATAATAGCGATAGTAATGAAGCACCAACTACCGTTGCCTGAGTCCTTGTCACGTGCCAGACCCTGTGCTGGGATCTGAGGACCTCATGCAGGTTGTCTCATTTATCCTTGCATTGTCCCTGGGAGACAGGCACCGTTAGCCTCCTTTTCCAGGAGAGGAAACTGAGGCCAGAAAGGTGCAAAAGGTGTGCAGTTTCCCTCCACTGCACAGGGCAGGGCCAGTGTCTCAGTCAGCAGCCTTTGCCTCCAACAAGCACACGTGGTGGGCTTGCTGGCTCGAGGCCTGATTTGAACCCAGGTCTTGACTCCAAAATATGCATCCCCACCACCTTGCTTTGCCAAGTGAACCAAAACAGGATCCACTGTGGCATTGTCACTAACAGCCAGGAACCAGGGACTCCTCCATGGCCAAAACTGGGGCTCACCCTTCAGTCTGGGTGAGCTTTTTGCTCCATTTGAGTTCCCATAGGAACTGTCCAGAACTTCCGAGGTGAAACGAATCCCACCTGCTGAGACCTGGCCCTCCCCTGTCTGCCACTGAAGCACACAAGCAGTTGGTCTTTCTGGCAGAGAGGTAGACGTGTGTAAAAGGGGGACATTGCCACCCCTCAGTCATGCAGAGCGGAACACGCAGTATCCAGGCTTCGCTCTCAAACGTTCGTCCAAATTCCAGCCCAGGTCCTCACAAGCTGTGCGACTATGGGCCACAAGGTTGTCTGCTGGTCTGGCAAGGGCAGATGACAGTATTCTCCTCCCAGCATTGTTATGAGGATGGGGTGGTGTGAAGGACACCAAGCATTGGCCCAAAGCCTGGCACACAGTAGGTGCACATCATAGGTGCTGCCATTTTCTGCGACAGCCCCTCCCCCCACTAGGACTGCCCCATCGGCTCCTCACGAACGCCCTGGGAGGCAGGCGAGGCCAGCTTCTCCCCGTCCCCCACGCGGGTGACGGAGCCTCAGTGGGGGAGGAGTGTGAAGCTAGGTGTCCTGGCTCCCAGCAGGGCCTGACAGAGGCCGCCTCGTTTTCTCAGGAACAGGCCCTCTTTCCCTCCTCCCCCGGGCCGCAGCCTTGCTTCAAGCTGGCCACCTCGCTGGCCCACTGGGGTAGTCTCGGGTGAGGCAGGGGGACACGGTGCCAGGAGAGCGAGCCCAGCCTTCAGCACTCCTCAGGCTGGACTGGGAGGGAGACCAAGCCCGGCGGAGGCCCTTACACGCTTCCTCATCAGCTGCCCACGCTGCCCTGGCCACGCCGGGAGCTCTCAGGCCCGGAGGACACAGAATCACAGAACATCCACGCTGGCAGTACCCTTGGAGGCCACGGACTCAGATTCCCTATTAAACTACTGGGGAAACTGAGGCCCAGTGAGGGGTTGTGATTTGCCCGAAGACACAGAACATGGCAGGTGCAAAGTCTGGCCCCCGGCCCAGGCCCTTTTCCACCGACCCTGGTGGCCCAGCCCGCTCCTTGTCATAACAGTGACCCTACACGGTGGGTTGGCCCCTGTGCTGGTCTGTTCCCAACTCAAACGTGAGTTCACTGAGGCCAGGCCGTGGCTTCTCTTGCCTGCTGCTTCCCGGAGCCCGGAACAGGCCAGGCTCTCACTACCGAATGCGCGAATGGGCGCGTGTGCCCGGCCTCGTGCTGCGTGCTCAGCCTACGTAGTCCCCAAGCCTCACGGCGCAACTTCGCTTCCACCTCTCAGATGAGCAAACCGAGGGTGTGCGCGGCTGAGTAACCTGCTGCAGCGGAGCTGGGGCCCCACCAGAGCGGCAGCCCCACCAGAGCCCGTCACGCTGGCCGGCACCGCCCTCGGCACACGCCGGGTGCTCAGGAGACGCTGCAGTTGCCGTGCAGCGTCAGTTCCCGTGGTGAGCTGCTGACCCTTTCTCTCCCAGCTTCAGTCAGAATCACCCGGACTGAGAACGAGGCCGTCTTTAGGCCATGAGTGCCCCTGGGTCACACGGGCTGGCTTGTTGCCGCCCTCTCTCTGGGGCCTTGCCTGGGGCTGGGGCACAGGTGGCCCTCGATGCATATGCATTGAGGGAATGACTCAGTGGGTGGATGGTGCCAAACCAGAGTCTGGGCTGCTCTATTCCTGTCCCCTAGAATTGCCCAAGGTACCTGGTAGCCGCTGTCCCTAGGAAATCCAGAGCCTGGCCTCCTGTTCAACTCTCCCCTCCTTCTGGGAAGCTGGAGACGGAGGATGGGAAGAAACCCAGCCCTGCCAGAGCCACCTCATTTTAGCCACTCCCACATGGAATCGGGGGCAATGACCCACATGCTCCGTGGGCTGTGGGACCTGTGCCACCTGCCTTGCCCTGACCCTTCCAGCTTGCCATTCCACGAGGCTGTGCCTAATGCCCTGTCTCCCGTGGGCTGCTTCTCACTACCATCCCCGACAGTCCAGCAGAGTGACTGAGGGCATGCACGCGGGAGCCAGGATTCTGGCTCTGCCACTTAATAACTGTGTGACCTTGGACAAGGGCCTGCCCCGTGCCTCAGTTTCCCCATATGGATAATGGAGTTACTCACAGTACTTACCTTGCAGAGTTGTTCTGAGGATTGAGTTAAAAATATGTCAGTAGAAATAGCTAACACATGTATGTCCTCACTGACAGCCAGCTGCCAGTCCAAGCCCTTTACATCAGCTCGCTTCTATGACGACTGCTGCATCACGTGACACAGTCAGAGCAGGGCCTGGCACTCCGTAAGTGAGAGCTGTGATTGTTATCATCTGGAAACCTCCGAATCAGAAGTTCCTCCTGGGGACAGCCTCAGGTCCCTCGCCGGGGCAGGGCTGCATCCCAGCAGCCTGATACGTGGGGGTTTGGTCGCGGTCGGAATCTCGGGGCTTGTGGCCTGCCGGGCAGACCACTGCGCTGCGGGACAGCTCTTGCTGTGTGCACCACCGCCTTCCTGCAAGTTGAAATCTATCCTCCTGAGAACCCCCAGTTAGAGTTCTGGTCTTCTTTCTGCCTTCTGGGGCCCAGAAGTGAGCCCCTGCTTCCCCAGCCTCTATGCCCTCCCCAAAATCAGTCTTCTCAGGGCTGAGGGCCTCCAAGATGTGGTTTCCAGGCCCTGACTCAAGCTGGCCATCTCCTCCTCGAGGGTCACTGAGCTGTCTGGATACCTCTCTGGGTATGAGCACACAATCTCAGGTGTGGTCTGAATAATGAGAACAGTGCAGATCTGGGGTAGCACTATCTCCTCCCCAATTCTGGATGTTATACCTCTGTTAATGCAGCCTGAGAAAATGCCTGGCTTGACTGTGTCTTCAGCCACTCGGGGCACCAAGTTTGCCAACAGTCGAAGCCTCGTGGGCAGGAATCTCCCTAGCTTTGTTCTCTGGGACAGAAGATCTGGGTGGGGGCCCAGAGCTTCTTAGATCTGGAAAAGTCCACTCTGGTTCTGGGTCCTTTCTGTGCCCTCAGCAGCCCCGTTGCTGTTTTAGGGGTTCATTCGGCAGCTGCTCAGCAGCAACCTCCGGCTTTTCTCATCTGCCAGGTGTTCACCTGGACAATCTGAGAGTGCTCCCTACAGATGGGAAAGCTGAGACCCCAGAGAGGTTAAGGCACTCTCTCAAGATCCCACAGCATGCTGAGCCCGAAGTAAGAGCAGCATTTCTGACTGATATTTCCCAAAACGTCTCTGCCCAGATTCTGAGGCAGCTCCTCAGGAGGAGAGAAAATGAATTTTTCATGGCGCTAACCAGGAGGAGGTCGGGGAGTGGGGAGCAAGGCTGGCAGAGCCCTGCACGGCTCAGAGAGTGAGAGGCCTCTGCGCTAAGCCAGGGGTGCTCTGAAATATTAATGTCTCTTTCTCTCCTCGGGGGAAAACGTTCCCTGGAGGATGACATTTCTAATTAACTTTAATGTCAGGTCAGGGTCCACCCTACCAGCTGCTATTCTCACTTAGTAAGAAGACTTAACAAATTAACACTAGAAAATGGTTTTCTGGGAACTTTCTCTGAGGCCTGAGAGGCCGGGGGAGGCACAGGGGCTCCTGTCTTCTGCCAAACACGAGGAGAAGCTCCTGGCTGACCCGGCATCTCCTCTATCAGACATGGCCTCCAGGGCTTTTGGACATGTGGGGAAACTGAGGCAGAGAATGGGATCCCAGTTCTGCTATTAATAACCCATCTGCCCTTTCTCCTCACTGGGCCTCAGCTTCCTCTCTGTAAAAGGGGCACAGGTACGCCAAAATTCAAGACTGCAAATTACCCCATCCTGATCCTTCTGAAGCTGAGGACAACGATCACAAATGTGGGACCTCAGGGATGCAGCCCAAAGCCACTACCCCAGGTGCAACATGTCTTTGCCAGCTCCTAATCTACATGAATAGTACATACAAATTTTGCACTCTATTCCAAATATTTCTGTCTGTTTAACATATAAATTTGTCTTAAAGTAAAATTGATGCTCCAAGAAAATGTCACGTGGCTTCTTGTCATTCAACGAATTCCAGTTTGGAAAAAAGAGATTAAGATTCATTAAACACTATGTGCAAACACTGCACGTCTTTATATCATCCCCTCGTCTCAACTGCACAGCGAGCCTCTGAGGCTGGTGCTGTCATCATCACATCTTTACTTTTTTTTTTTTGAGACAGAGTCTCACTCTGTCGCCCCAGCTAGAGTGCAGTGGCGTCATTATATCTCACAGCAACCTCAAACTCCTGGGCTCAAGCGATCCTCCTGCTTCAGCCTCCCGAGTAGCTGGGACTACAGGCATGCGCCACCACTCCTGGATCATTTTTATTTTTTGGTAGAGCCCGGTCTCACTCTTGCTCAGGCTGGTCTCAAGCTCCAGGCCTCGAGCCATCCTCCCTCCCGCCTCGGCCTCCCAGAGTGCTAGGATTACAGGCGTGAGCCACCACGCCCAGCCCCACTTCTTTACTATTAAGGAAACTGAGGCTCAGAGAGATTGAGCAAGTTGTCCAAGGTCATCCAGCAAACGGGCTCCAGTGGGAAAGTGCAGAGCCAGGTCCCTGTCTGCTCTGAGGCCAGGAGTGTGAGGTCACGTCCAGTCTCCTCAGAATCCCAGAGCCCAGTTCTTATCACCAGGTGAGCGAGCCTTACATACGGGGTTTCAGAAGCACCAGTTCTGGGCCCAACACAGACCTATGGCATCAGCATCCGCAGAGGCAGGGCCAGGACTGTGGTTGGAAGATCAGGCTTGTGGATCTAGGAATGCTGACCTGCCCTGAACGGGGGATTCTTCTTTGAGATAATGTATTAATATTTTAACATATTTATTTATTTGTTTATTTTAGAGACGGGGTCTCACTATGTTGCCCAGTCTAGAGTGCAGCGGCTGTTCACCATCAGGATCTAATACCACGCCTGGCCTAGGTGATTCTCCTGCCTCAGCCTCTCCAATAGCTCAAGATAATGTGTTTTTGAAGGTTGTCCCTGATGCCATCACAGGAGGTGGATTTGCTCTAGTGCCAGGCTGTGGTGATAGAGTGCCCACCACCCCAAAAGTTGGGAATGACCAGAAAGGGACACACATAGGGTGGGGCCCATCTTGCAGGCACCCTGCAGAGTCAGGAGGCAGTCATGGCGTGTAGTGTGTCAAAACCGCCATAGAGCCTGAATCGCAATTGTACAAAAATATTTATTACATAATAAAATGCTCTTTTCCCCATTTTTATATTCTAAGGCAAAATATCTAAACTTCTAAAAAAAATGTCTAAACTGCTATGGCTGAGTTCCCTCCAGGTCGACAGCCTTTTCCTATGTTATGGAGACTCCGCAGGCGTCTGCCACATACTCTCGAGTGTGCAAACCCCTGCGCTCCCTGTGCTGGGGAGCAAGGAGGGCTGGTCGCTAAGGCATCGAAGGTGTGGTGTCCCCGGAGCAGAACTTGGCACTCCCTGCTCCTTCCTCCAAGCTCCAGGTCTACTTGTCACACACCAAGACCTCAGCATGGCGGTCGCCAGCCAGGCCCTGGAACCTGGGTTCAAACCCTACCCCTACCCTCCCGAGCTATGCGGACCTTGGGCCAATGAACCCAACCTCTCCAACCTCTGTTTGCTCAGCTGTGCAATGGGGTTCATCACAGCACCCCTTCCTGGGGCTGTTGTGAAGCTCCAGTCCGTTAGTCCAGGTCGGTCCCGGGACAGCACACAGCAAGCATTGCACAAGCGGCCTTCATCACTATTCCTGTGACGCCCTTTGTTACTCCCCAATCACAGCCACCCGCGGCTCTGCCCCTCCTCCACCTGCGAGCTTGCGAGGCCTCGCTAGACGCCAGCCACAGCGGCCGCTGCACCTCCAGTGAATTGCGTTCCCCACGCTCCAGCCAATGGACTTCCGGCATTTTCACCGTCCCTTCCTTTACTATTGTCACTTCATGTTTTTCAAATCAATTTACTTTTTTAAAAAACTCGAAAACACTCATTTCAAAAGGAGAATGTATGTCACTACTATACATTTACAACTTGAATATGTTAAACTTTTCTGTAATACACATTAAAGCAAATCTGTCACCTCTAGAATAAGAGAATCTATGTGCTAGCAGTGGTTCCAGCAGCCCACGGGGCAAACGATGCCCACAGCGTGGCCAGTTTATGAGGAGCCGACGTGAAGCTCTCTGTAGAAGAGCAGGCTACGAGATGGGCATGGGGCCCCTCCGGGCCGGAACTGTCAGTGAAGGGGTCTGCCCAGCCGGGACCAGGAAGTTGGGGAACCTAGACGCCGAAGGCGAGGCCCCTCCCTACCTTTGGTGTCTTCGTCCTCAATGGTGGTGTTGGTGCTCTCGGAAGATTCCTGCCAAAGAGAACACAGGGCATGGTGAGGCCTGCCTGGCAGCAGGACAAGGCATGGCCAGGCACGGCTGTCCTGGCTGCCCGATGGCGTGGCCCGCTCTCTGTCGGCCTCCCAGGCTCTGCCATCCAGATGCTGCACTGCAAACCCTGCCGGACTCTCCAGCCTAAGGAGGGGAGGGCCCAGCTAAGCAGGTGGCCGGGGACCGGGGCAGGGAAGAAGGGATGGCTGGCTGCAAGGAGAACCCTGGCATTTCTGGAAGGGCTGAGACGGGGTTCCTGGGTCCTTTCTGCTCGAGGGGGCAAAGAGGGGGTGTGGAGGAGCAGAGAGACACCATGGCGGCCGCAGAACGGGAAAGGAACCCACACTGGCAGGAGAGGAAGAGAGAGAGAGGGAGGCCCAGTGTGAGAAAGGGCTTTCCAGAGGGGAGGGAAAACCACACAACTGAGTGAGACAGCAATGGAACCAGAAGAAGAGGGACATAGGCCACCGTGCCACCACGGGAGCCCCTAGACAGAGGCGGGGCTGCTGGCTCCTCTGCCACCAGTGGGCCTGGGTAGCCTCATCCAAGTTCAGGAGGGGCCTCCATGGCGCCTCCTACTTTGGCCAAACCAAGCCCCACCCTTGCCACGACAGGCACAAACCAAGCCCGAGATGAGTTCCAGAGCAGAGGGGCAGGGAGAAGCGAGAAGCCAAGGGCTGGACGTGGGAGGGGGTTAAAATCCACCTTTGTACCCAAGGGAGACCTTAGGTCTGCTGTCAGCCTGCTGGTCTGGGCTGTGGAGTTGGAGATGTCAACAAAAACACGCAAACAACACACACACGCAACACACAAATTGTCACACAAGGCACACGTACCAAGCACGCCCTGAGCTCCCTCTCCCCGCCCCAGGTTCCCAGTGCAGCCTGCAGGAGGGAGGCAGGAGCAGGGGTTCGAGGCCCAGCATTTACCGGCGTATAGGAGACGGCAGACACTCACCATTAACTGAACGCTGGAACTGGACTTTCTTTTCTGGAAAAACAAGGAGAAGAAATGGGACAGGAAAAGACACAGCGTGAAAACGGCAGGGAGCAGAGGAACGACAGGGGATGTGTGGAAGGAGGATGGGCCTCAGGGTCATCCTCGGTGGTCCTTTGTCAGCTTGGCCTCGGGACAAGGAGCCAGTGCCCCCAGCAACAGCTGACCTGGCGGGGCCAGTCCTCTCAGCCTGAAGGTTTGGGTCCTCATGCACAGCTGCTGGGGTCTACCGATCTAACAACCAAGCTCAAGGTCAAGCCTCCCTTGGACCAGGGCTGCCCACTATGCCTAGATCTGATGGGGAAAGCCAGTCCTGGCTTTTGGATGCCAGCTGCCAAAGGCCTCCAGAATCCAGTGCTCTTAAAGGACAAAAGGGTGCTCAGGTCTGGAGAGGAGGCCCCACGTTTCCTCCTAGCCTCCCTGTGCATCTCTAAGAGGACCCCTTTCCCATTAGACTGTCCTAGTCACTAGGGAAATTTGTCAAAAATATGCAGAACCAGCAGTGGCTCGTGCCTGTAATCCTAGCACTCTGAGAGGCCAAGGCAGGAGGATCGCTTGAGCTCAGGAGTTCGAGACCAGCCTGAGCAAGAGCGATACCCCGTCTCTATAAAAAATAGAAAAATTAGCTGGGCATGGTGGCAAGTGCCTATAGCTACTTGGGAGGCTGAGACAGGAGAATGACTTGAGCCCAAGAGTTCGAGGTTGCAGTGAGCTACAATGGCGCCATTGTACTGTAGCCAGGGTGACAGAGCAAGACTCTGTCTCCCCAAAAAAAAAAAATGCAGAACCAAATCCCCTCTGAGGCGTTTGATAACTAGGTGTGGGGAGGGCCTGGGCATCTGGGCATCTCCATTTCCAACAATAGCCTCAGGCAATTCCCAAGCAGGGCCAAGTGTGGGAGCCAGTCCTCTAAGTGGCCTTTGAAAACCTGTTTGCATTGCAACTCCCGTGACTAGCCTATTCAGCTCCTTTATGCTGATGGGGAAACTGAGGCACAGCCAGAAATGAAGCTGAGTCTAAACTTGAGTCTTTCGGCCCTGCCATTCAGCCTGTACTAGCATGTTGGGAATGTGCAGCATCCCCTGCATTGGCCATGGAACCAAGGGAAGGAGGGTGGGGACGAATGGTAGATTTCCTTCTCCTTCCCTCACTCTCTGAGCCAGGAGTCTTAAAGACTCACATTCACAGATCGCAAGTCGAGACTGACACTTACATTGCACAGATGGGAAACCGAGGCCCAGAGAGGGGCAGTGGCCTGTCCAAGGCCTCTCAGCAAGCCACCAGCAGAGCTGTGGCTAGAACCTGAGCCTGCGTGCAGGACTCCTTCCTCTTCCTCTCTCCAGGGCTCCAGGCACCCACGGCCTGACCCATCTTCAAAGGCTCAGCCTATCCTGGGCACCCTCACGTCTGAGAGGCCAGAGGCCTCTCTCCCTGCTGCACCGTAGGGGGAGCAAAGGAGGGGCTGGCAATGCCCTCTGGGTAGGCCTTCGCCATGGGGAGGGAGGCACTGGATATTCTTGAGAGTGTCGGGTCTAATTCTGGGCTTTCTGACTCCCAGATCCAGTGAGCCTCTGCATACCAGGAACCTAAGACTCTGTGTCCTCCATCCAGGGCCTCCGCAGACGTGGCAGATGGCTCACTGTGCATGCCAATGCCCATGTGCTCTCAGGAGCACAGACTCCAGCATCTTCCCCCGCTGGGCTGGATGGTGTGACTCCCGCAGCCAGCAGCCAACAGCCAGCCTCTCCTCTCCTCCTCTCCTCCCCTTCCCTCTCCTCCTAGCATTGGGCTCGCCCGCTGGCTGCAGCCAGACCAGGCACAGTCAGTGTGGGGAAGGGGACAGGCCCACAGAGCTCTGCTGTCAGCAGAAACCTGAGGAGCCGCGCAGGGGCCAGGAGCTTCCAGGCGGGACACGAGGAGGGAACACAGAGCAGAGACTGCATCAGATTCGGACGCACAGTGACAGGATGGGACATGGGGGAGAGAGGTCACGACGGCACGGATGGGACACCAACAGGGGCAGTGAGTGGGGCTGAGGGGTGGGAGCTGCCAGCTCCTCCTCATGGAAGTCAGGGCCTAGGGCTGGCCGGATAGGGGACGTTGCTTCTTGGTGGTAGAAAGGACCGATTTCCCTGAGTCATGCAAGATGACAATACCAAGAATCCCTCACTGACCTGCACGTCAGAGTTTGATTTAAAAGAGACTTTCGCCGAAAGTAGAGTCACCTCTCTCAGAACCACGTGCAGAAGCACGGTGTAAGGTTAGCAAGGATGATAGAAATTGAGTATGGTCAAAATTGGCCTTGAAAAGCCCTTAAAAGCCCCCAAAGTACACCACATGTCACGTCTCTGTGACTACTCCGACCGGGCCAGCGTTTCCGGCAGCGCTGGAGACAGCCAGGCCTCTTCAGGTAAGCCCAGGTGAGCGGCGGTTTGTCCCTGGGGACCGAGGTGCCGGAAGAACTTGTGTTTCCCGCTTTGGCTGAAGCTGTGTCAGTCAAAGGAGCATCAGGTGTGGCTGCTCTCACCAGCCCCGCAAGCGACTGCTATGCTCCCCTGCACAGATGGCAGCCCGCCGGCCTGGGTCCCCCAGGGAGGGAACTGCAGGGCCGACTCGAACCCATGGCTTCTTGACTGGAGGTCCAGTTGCACTGGTACTGAAAACGCGACTGACCCAGCCCCTGCTGCTCTTCCACTCCTTTGGGGAGCGCCCTGCGGCAGGCTGGGCTCCCCGGATCCTGGGCCAGGATGGACTTCCTCCCTCCTCCATCCTAAATGAGGGAAGGAGGCTGAGTATGGTCAAAATCGGCCATTGAGCTTCTCTCATCCACACCCAGGCCACCCTGAGAAGTCCCCCAGGTCTGTCCTGTATAGCAGGAGGCAGTGGCGCTGTGTGTAGTTGTGCCCGCTGGGAAGCTGCCGTGGACAGCAGAGCCCCACCAAGCTATGAGCTGTCCTTGCCTCTGACAGCCTCCGCCTCCTGGTCTCCTGCCCGACAGGAGCCCGATCCGAGTTTCTTCCCAAGACCCAGGCCCAGGGAGGCCCCTCCTGCCCCCACACTCAGCGGCTCTGCATCAGCCTTTGCCAGGGCCACGCCCAAGAGCCAAGCACCAGGGCAGCCTCTCTGTCCCCTCCTCTTCCACCAACCTGGGCCACAGCCCACCAGTGCCTGTGGCCTTTGTCCCCACATCCCCCAAATCAGGGCCATGGAGTCCACTTTCCCCCAGCTCAGCATCTCCACTTGGGGGACAGAGAAGTCCCCAGCTGCTCCAAGCCTGGCAGCCCCCACATGGCACAAACCTCCATCACCCTTTCACATTGTGGGGGGCAGCGCAGGGCTAACCCCCAGCAGCAGGCGGGCCGGAACTCAGCGCCAGATTGCGTTACAGGATTTGGGATGGGTCTCTTAACTTTATAAATTGACTTGGATCCATGGTTTTCAAATATCTTGTCGAGTGAACTTTGTTTTTAAGAGAAATTGTACCCAAAAGTCTGATAATATACAAAACAGAGAAAAGATAATACCGACTAGCATCTCATGAGTGTATATCACATGCCAGCACCAGGCCAAGCTATGGATGCAATTTTGTTACTTATTCCTCGCAAATAGCCCTAGGAGGTGGGACCTCCTTTGACCTCATTGTATGAATGAGGAAACACAAGCTCAGGGAGTCTCAATAACCAGCCAAGGTCTAGCTGCTGGGAGCCCACCTAGGCTCTCTTAACGGCCCTGATGGCTGTTATGCGGAGCTGTTCAGGTTGAAGTAGACGTGAGAAGCCCAGAACCCCATCTGGGGTTCCCAAGTGCCTCCCCAGAAGCTTTGGGTTCCAAAGAGTTCAGTTTGCAAACCACTGACTTTGACTAATAACCAAATAATTATGTATTCCTCAAGCACCCAAGATGAGAAGGGAGAATGATTAGATAGAGTACTGTTGCTTTTTTGTTTGTTTATAAGCTGAAATCATAGAAATGATCAAGTCCACAGCCCACCCCTTGTACCTAGGGGGACACCCAAGCTGGGACCAGGCTGAGGGCAGAGAGGAGGCCCAGTCCTGGCGTGGGCCATCCAGCCCAGACCCCTCCCATGCAACCCCTTGACAGACCAAAGCCAGTGGCCTGAGACCATATGTGCCGCTATGAACCAAGCCATGAAGCCGCCTACACACCTGGGAGGACGTATTCACTCAGCATCCCATACCTTCCGACGTCCTGGGCACAACCCAGCCTGGGGACCCTGGCCAGGCTGGGCTCTGAGCCCAGAAAAGGCAGGATCTCAAGAGACAAGAAGATGGAGAGGCAGGAGAGGAGGGAGCTGCAGAGAGCAGGGGCCAGGCCCCAGAGAGCAGAGGGAGAAGAGAGAAGAGACGGGAAGGAGGGGCCGCCGGGCCTGGAGGGAGGTAGCTCGGGCAGGTATGGGGTGGGACGGGGGCAGGCGTGGGGAAGGAGGGGATTCTTGGTGGGGAAGGGGGCACCTCTGGGTCCCAAAGCCTAGAGGAATGGCTGTATGTCCTCCACGGGCTTTCTGCGTTGGACTAAGGTGCACTGGGGGGCAGGGGCCTGTTCCAGTCCACCCATCCTCAGGAAGGAGGAGGTCACCAGTCATGGCCACGTCTGTCTCCTCCTCACACCCTCTTGCTCACCAGTCCTCCAGCCCTGGAGAACCACAGAAATCTCCTTCTGACCTGCCCCTTTCCTTGTGCCGGCCCCCACCCCAGGGTGCCTGCCTCTCCCGCACGGCCCCCACCAATCATGGCGAGCAGGTGGGCACCAAGCCCAGGTTTGTGGGTCTGGGAACGGCCTGGCCACAGATGTGACCCGCGTCTGCCCAGGACACCGTCGGCAAGGTCTGGGTCTCAAGCCAGTGAGCGTCGGTGGCAACGCTGCCAGAGACGGCCTGCCGGGCTGCAGGGGCTTACCTTCACACCATCGTTCTTCTTGTTTCCTCCACTCTTCCCCCCTGTGGAGGAGAAAAAGTAGAGGGTTAGCAACACCAGGCAGGGCACCAGGGCCCACAGGGTGAGGAAGAGCAGCATCCACGAGCAGCCAGAGGGCAGACTGCGGGCTCAGCAATCCTGGGGGGAGGCCGCCGCGGCCTCCCTCCTTGGTAGCCCAGGCACTGCCAGTGGCCCCCTGGGTGGGCCTGGCGCCCCGTTCTCAGCAATCTCGAGCGTCCCCCTCTGGCTTCATGGGTTGAGGGAGTTATCCAGTGTGTCCCAGGACTGTGGAGCTGCTATTTCAGCCCGGGGATTCCCTCTGGATCCCAGTCACCCCCGTGCCGGTGGTGGCCAACCCAGAGGCCCGGCTGCCTGGCCCAGGGCTGGACCCTCCCTCCCCGCCCTGGTCCTCTCTAATTTTAGCCCCATGCTGCTGTGGAGGTCATGTGTCAGCCCTGCCTACTCACTCCAGACAGCTGCAGGCCAAGTTTTGCCGGTGACAAGAAGCAGATGGCCCCCGCCGTGGCCCACCCTGCCAGAGCCCCCATCCCCTGCCTTTCTCCTCGGCCAGCACAGGCCTCCCCAAGCTCAGACTCGGTAGCCCCACACTGGCGCTGGCTGTGACCCTGGTGGCAGGGAAAAGCAACAGCTCTCAGGGAGGCCTCCCGGCTGTCGTTTCCCTTTCCCTCCCTCCCCACCTCCTGGCCAGAGCCCTGCAAATGGGCAGCGGCCAGGAAATGGCCTGGATGCCCCGGCCTGCCCAGCCTGGCGTCCGGCTGCTTCCGACCTTAAGCAATCGCCTTAAACGAGCCGGGGTATCTATAAAGGGCTTAGCACAGCCCTTGACCTGTATGCAGTAGGTGCTCAGTAAATGGCAGCCAGGATGAGACTTTCTCCAGGGTGAGCTGGACGGGGGCATCCCAGGGCCCCTGGGGGGTGGGGCTCTCAGCCACCAGCTTCACAGCCACCCCACATTCCCACCAATCCCCACTTCAAGGCTCTCGGCTAAAGCTCCCCACTCACAAACCAAGGCGGGGGGCACTTCCGGATCCCGCAGCTGAGAGGAGCGGCTGTCCGTCCTCCACAGCTCGGGGCTGGACTAGGGTGGGGGCAGCGGGGCGGAGGGAGTGCTGGCCCTCGGTCCTTAAGGAGGGTGGGCCCTCTCAGCTCCCGCCCCTATTGCAGGCTTCTGTGAGGCCACAGAGCCTGATTTTCTAGAGATGACAGGAAGCTGAGTTTTTCTATGAACTCTCCTGATTTTTAAGTGCTAGAAACCCATTCCAAAAGAATTTTTAAACTTTTCAAACACAAAGCACACTGAGGGATTAGATCCAGCCCTGGGCCGCCATATTGTGAGCTCCGGACTGGAGTTCTCTAGGGCGCTTCAGTTGTTAAAAAAAGACTCTGACTGACGGGGCAGCTCATCTTTCAGTTTAAGGAATGGCAGGATCCTCATCTGGGGAGAGGGTGGGAGGCAGTTCACCGCGGTGGGAAAAGCCCGAGTCTGGGGTTCGAGCATGTGCCCACCTCTGGGTCTCAGTCTTCCCAGCTGGTTACGTGGGCCGGGGACCTTCTCAGAGCGGGCCCTGTGCTGTGGTGCAGGCCACACGTCCACAGCAGCATCCTCGGCTGGCCCCAGCCCCAGCCAGAGGGCCCCGGGGTGAACTCTGCTCTGTCGCTATCTATATCTGCCCCGCTGCCACGGGCATCCTGGCTGCCCAGAGAGAAGCCTCTGGCGGGCACTGGCCCCGGCGCCCTCCAACATGCCAAGAGGAGCTTCCCGCTAAGCCTTGACGATAATCCCTTCCCCTTCCCTCTTTGAGGCCACATGCCTCGGGTAATTGGGCGCACCCCGCCTTAACCAGCCTGGCTCTGGCCAAGGGCCTGGGAGGCTCCTGCCCTGGCCTCCCTGGGAACCCAGCCTGGTGAGAAGCACTTGCTCTGGGCTTGGCCAAGTCTGCGCTGATGCAGGCTCTGCCTCTCCCTAGCTGCGTGACCAGCGGGGAGTCAGAGCTCACCTCCCTGAGCTCCTGTCTCCTCATCTAGAAAATAGAGATGGCAACGTCTTCCTGCTGTCTTGTCATGAAGGCCACCTGAGCAGAAGCTCAGGACTGTAATAATAGTGTCTCTCCCTCGGCCTGGCTCCATCCTGCCTAGACCTGAACCCCCAGCATTCTGGAAGCTTACCCTCTCTGGCTGGCCCAGGCTGAGGACCCCAACACTGCTACAAGGTAGGGGAGCCAGATTAAATCTCTAAGTAGTCCTGGTGGGTCCTAGGCTTGCTGACCTTTGGCTTCTTTCCGCTTCTGGGTACAGGTTTGTGACAGGTGAGCTACACCCCTAGGCATGGAGCCCTATGCAGCCCCCACTCTTCCCAGGGCCCCTAGCCTAGGGACACCAAAACATCCAACAGGACAATGCCCCAGCAGACCGGTGCAGGGTGGAGTCCTGGGGACTTCGAGGTCCCACCACCTACCAGAGAAGTTCCTGGTGGCCAGCATAGTGGTGAGAATGGCTCCCTGCAAGAGACAAGAGGAGGGCGGTGGGAGGGGAGGCCAGAGGGGAGGAAGCGCAGGAGAGACAGAGAGGGTTCGGGGAAGGAGAAGCAGGTCTGCCTTCAGAGACGAGCCAAAGCCTCTGCCCCACCCTCCATTGACCCCCACCCCCAGCCCAGAGTCCATCCCCCACCTCCCTGGAGAAGTCAGGATGAGCTAGGCCTTAGCTGGCACAGCTCCGGGGACAAGGCCATCCTAGGAGCAGATATTAATAGGTCCTGAGGCCTGGCCCAAGCTGATGGACTTGAGGACACCTAATGGTGGGGGCTTCTAAAGGCCACGGACGCTTCCTGCCTGGGCAGGGACCGCAGACCTTGCGTCCCTCAGCCCCTCCACCTCTCGGCCCTCTGCCTGGGCTGTGAGCACCTTGCTTTAGGACTAGCTCATGCCTCCATGGCCTATGGGCTCAGAGCCCTGGAGGATTCTCAGTGTGGAAAAACCTTCTTCTGCCAACAGGTGGCCTGGGGGACAACGGCCTTCCTGTTCTGATGCCGTCTGATTCAGACTTGACCTGGACGCTCTGCGTCTAACAGTCTATGATGTTAAGAATTCCTGATTCCAACATGTTGAGACTTCCTCTGGGACACGGTTCCCACTGCAGGATAGGGGTGGCACTCGGTTGTCCTGGCACCATGCAGACCGCCACCCCCTTAACTCATGTCCCCCTCCTGAGCCTCCATTCCAGGCCTGGGGCAGTGGGTGAGGAGGTTCCGAAGGAGCTGGGGCATCTGCCCCTCATTGTCCCCAATGTGCTGATGGCTCTTCTGTCCCGACCAGCTGGGGACCCCTCGGTGTCTGGCAAGGGCTGGGCCAGGAGCTGCCACAGCCCTGAGAGCACACAGGACCTGTGAGAGGCCGCAGCTCTGGGCCCACCTGGCCTCACTGTGGCTTCCTCCAAGCCATGACCACCGTCGAGTGTCTCAGCCATTCCTCCCCAGTGCTTGGCAGCAGAGGCCTCTCCCCCGTGGTCTCCTGTTTAGCCATGTCTCACCCACAAATGCTCCCCCAGCCACTCCGAGCCACCTGTGGTCCCCTGGGGCTTGCCCAGGCATGGCACTCACCACGTCCCGGGCACTTGTCTGGCCTCTCTGCTAGACCAAGAGCTCAGTCAGGGTGGGGCTGGGGTCCCATTCACTGCTCACTCCCCAAGCCCAGCCTGCCATTCAGTATGCAGTAGGTATTCAATAAACGCTTGTTGAATCCATGAAGGAAAGAACTCATGAGCGAGTGTCCTGGCCTCTGTGGAGACCCAGACCAAGCCACTCGCACGTCTGGGGGCGTGGAGGGTGGTGACCTGTTACCTTCAGTTTTCTCCTGGCGTTGAACTTCTTCAGGCAGTCCACGGTCTCCTGTCTGTGCATGCAGGAGGCCACGGTGGAGCGGTGCTGGAGGAAGCGGGGACGGCTGTGAGTGGAAGGCAGGCCTACCCAAGGGTGCCCCCCAGCAGGGCGTCTTAACGCAGATGTGATCGCATCTCGGGGAGGACGAGGCTTTGTTCTAGGGGATGCTGCAGGCTGCTTAGCAACCTGGCACCAGGCATTCAATGCCAGTTGCAGCCCCAATCATGGTGCCAACCTGGAAAACCCCTCGTTTCCATATTACCCCCAAGAAAAACAGCAGGGTCAGCGTCTCTTGGAGTACACCCCCTCGGCCCTATGCTGGGCCTCAGGGACCGGGGCAGGGCCAGGACTCCATGAGGGCCTGGACCCTGAGGTCTGGAGGGGCTCCTGGGAGCGGCCCTGGTGGGGAAGGCTCACCGAGATCCAGGGGTGCTTAAGGGCCTCGGCGGCTGTGATGCGTTTGGACGGGTTGATGGTCAGCATCTTGTTGATCAGATCCTTGGCTTCCGGGGTGACGGTGTCCCATTCTGGTGACGGGAACTGGAAGGGGCAGAGGGGCCAGGTTTGCCCAGCCTGCCCCAGGCCACCCCTGCGATCCCCCAGCCCCTGACTGGCAGGGGAGCAGGCAGGGGTCCTGCTGCCCATCCACATGGGCATCTGCAACCAGGAGGAGTTGGGGCTCCTCAAAGAAGGGACCCTTCTGGGCCAGGGGAGGGGCAGGGTGGCCTGACCCTGGACAACTCAGAGCATGGCCAGAGGGAGAGGAGACCTCCCTGTCATTCTGAGGCTGTGCCTTTTCTGAGAAGCAACAGGCCAGTGGTTATAGCCCAGACTGCATAATTGGAAGGCCTGGGTTCAAGTTTTGGCTCTGCCTCCCAGGCTGTGTGACCTAGGCCAGTCACATGACCCCTCAAGCCATCCTGAGAGATGTTGTGAGAGTTAAATATAATATAAAGCATGTGGCACATAGCTTAATAGACATCAGCCTTGCAGAAGAGCAGTGTAGCTTGGTAGTTAGAAGCATGGATGCTAGAGCCAGACTACTTGGGTTCAAATCCCAGCTCTACCATTTCCTAACTATGTGATCTGGGCAGTTACTTCACCTCTTGTGCCTCAGTTTCCCTATCTGTAAAATGGGGGTAACAGTACCTATGTCATAGATTGATGTGAGGATTAAATGTAATAAGATACTTAAAACATTCAGAAGAGTGCTACAGAAGTGTTAGCTATTATTATTGTTCATATATACGAAAGAGAGAAAGACACAAAACCTGGCCGGGGGCCTGCCCCCTCCCCTCCTCCTCACCCCACTTTAGGCACAGTGTGGATGCTGCCTGGCCCTGGTCAGTCTTCACACTCGCGTGGGGTTCACCCCTGCCCAGTACTAGAGTGGCAGGGGACCTGAGTGTGCTGGGAAGACGGGAGGGAGGCCATCTCAGACCCCCGACCTCACTGGACATTGGCTTTCCCTGGAAGGGTGCCAGAGGATGCAGGGCTGGAGGGAGGAGCGACACTCACATCATAGGCACCGGCTTTGATCTGCTGGTACAGGCGGTGCTGGTCCTCATCCCAGAAAGGGGGATACCCAACCAGCAGGATATATAGGATGACCCCTGGAGAGAGAACAGACAGCCTTCAACCCCCTGTGGGGAGGAGAGAGGCGGGGAGTGATGGGAAAGGAGAGAGGGGCCCCAGAGGCGGGGGCGGCCAGGGGCACAAAAGGGCCTTTGCGTGGACTCACCGCAGGCCCACAGGTCCACGGGCTTCCCGTACGGGTCCTTCCGCAGCACTTCCGGGGAGAGGTATCCAGGTGTCCCTGCAAATCCTGCTCCCGGACACACAGACAGGCAGACACACACACAGAGGTCGGCATGTAAGTACCCTGGAGCAAGATTCTGCTGGAAGGGGGGTTGCAGGTTGCCCTAACCCCAGATGCACGCAGGCCTGCATCGTGAAACCCTGACACGCCAGCAGGGCCTCTAGACGGGGTCGGCAAGCACATGGCACATCTGTCGCCACTCCCCACTCCGCAGCCCGGGGCAGACAGCAGTCGCAGATCACAGAGCTTCTTCCCACCGGGTCCCAACTCCCGACTTCGAAGCATAACCCTCCCAGCAGCTACTACCTGTCATTAGCTGCTGGCCCTCGGGGTGAAATGTGCTTGCCCTGTCAGCTCCAGGAGCTGGTCGTGGGAGTCAGGCGGCCTGTCCCAACTCTTGCTTTGTCCCTAAATCCCTTGCGTAGGTCTCTTTACCTTCTAGGCCTCTGTTTCCCCATCTGTCAGAGAGGGATCAGGGATTCCCATCTTTTAAATACTTCCTGGGGTTGCTGAGAGGATCAACTGAAATAATGGGCATCCAAAGTATTCCAACAAGTAATACAGGACCAGTTAGCAGTTGCTGAGTGTGTCCGCTAAGCACAGGGCTGAGGGCTTTGCGCGCCTGGGCTCATGTAATCCGCACACTGCTCTTGAGGAATGTACTATTATTATAGTACATTCTAGAGAGGTGAAATGACGTGCCCAAAGTCACACATCTTGTAAGTAGCAGAGTCAGGATGTGAACACAGAGCTCTGGTTCTTAACAACTGATCGATATTGCCCATTAAAAAGTAGCCCCAGGCCGGACGTGGTGGCTCACACCTGTAATCCTAGCACTCTGGGAGACTGAGGTAGGCGGATCATTTGAGCTCAGGAGTTCGAGACCAGCCTGAGCAAGAGCGAGATCCCGTCTCTACCGAAAATAGAAAAAATTAGTCAGGCATGGTGGCACATGCCTGTAGTCCCAGCTACCCGGTAGGCTGAGGCAGGAGGATCGCTTGAACCCAGGAGTTTGAGGTTGCTGTGAGCTGTGATGATGCCACGGCACTTTAACTGGGGCAACAGAGAGACTCTTGTCTCAAAAAAAAAAAAAAAAAAAAAAAGTAGCCCCAGACAGCTGAAAGGGACCCAATTATGCCAAAATCCCAAAATGTGCTCGATCATCTGACCTGGCTTTTTAAAATCCCTTGAGCTTTTCCAAGTTTCTTAGCCTCTGTTTTCTCATCTATAAAATCAGGATAAACATCTCTAGCACCCAGGCTGTTGGGGGACCCCCACGGAAGCCCCTAGTGAACAGCGAAGGTGTGTGTTCATATGAAGAAGTCATGCTACCATTTTAATGATAACCGTGTCCCTGTACCTGGCCCCAGGCAGAGAGGATGGGTGCTGCCCACTCCCTGAGCCCTGGCCGGCCCCACGTTCATCTCCAGCCACCGCAGCTTGGGCAGGGTTTTCCTAGAGGCAGATTCGCGAACGCCCCCGCCAGCCCGTCCCACTCACCGAACCATGCCTGCTGCTCTCCTTCCACCTCTATGGCCAGGCCGAAGTCCGCCAGCTTCACCGCGGCACCCTTGAGCTTGGAGGCCAGCAGCAGATTCTCCGGCTTGCCAGGAGCAGAGAAGAGGGAGAACGGGGAGGAAAGGGCCAAGAGACAGTCGGCAGGTGCAGAATCTCACCTCTGGGGCCCCGGCTGGACACTCCAGAGGCCCTGCCCCCACCTCCAGCCCCAGCCACAGGATCCTGAGCTTCAGTCCCCAGAGAGGGGACTATTTTATGACGAGACCCCCATCTGCTACAACAGAAAGACCCTTCCTCCACCAGTGACCCCTCGTGCCCTCCCCTCAGCTGGGGCTGAGGGGAGGGTGGGGGCTGGGGTCTTGGTGGTACAACCACCATCACAATAAGAAAAAACAACAATGTTGATTGTGCCCCTACTACGTGCCAGCCACTGGGCTAAGTGTTCTGGACACACCATCTCCTGTATCATCTCAGCAACCCTTTGGGGTAGGTGAGATGCCCATTTCCCATAACGGCCTTCCGATGCCCCTTGACATAGTCTCACTTGTTCCTACCTCGGGGCCTTTGCACTTCCTGTTCCCCTGCCCAATTTGCTCTCCCCATGAACTCCACAGGGCTGGTCCCTTCTCTTTGTCCAGCTCTCTTACATCACCACTTCAAAGAGGCCCTCCCTGACTACTCTATAAATTAGGAGGTCCCAGGTATCCTCTGTCTTGGCTCCTGTTGCTACCTTCATAAGTCTCATCATAATTAGTAATGTTT
Organism: Cheirogaleus medius; assembly: GCA_008086735.1. NCBI lineage: Eukaryota > Metazoa > Chordata > Mammalia > Primates > Cheirogaleidae > Cheirogaleus > Cheirogaleus medius. The sequence goes on from VBSM01003214.1 coordinate 1,608,452, forward strand.
CCCCCATCTGTCTATGTGCTTGCTCACAATCTGTCAGCCCTACGGAATGTGAGACCCTTAACTGTCCTGTTCACCACTGCATCACCAGCAGCTAGGATTGGGGTGGGGGTGTGGCACATAGCAGGCATGTAGTAAGTATTCGTCATATGTATAACGATGAGGGACAGGCACAGAGGTTCATGCCTGTCAACCCAACACTTTGGGCAAGAGGGTTGCTTGAGCCCAGGAGTTCAAGACCAGCCTGGATAACATAGTGAGACCTTGACTCTATAGAAAAAAATTTTTAAATAAATAAAGATGAGGAAACTGAGGCTTAGAGAGGTTAAGTGACTTGACCAAGATCACACAGCTGGCAAGTGATAGAGCCACATGGAGGCAAAGTCTGACTCCATCTTAACCACTGGAGGCTGAAAGACGGTGGTGCTTACACATGGGACCAGCAACCAATCTAGGGACAGGCCTATGCTTGGCGTCTGGGGCATCAAGGCTGCTGCCTTTCACCGTCTCAGGGTCCCCGAATTCCTCCACTTCCTGCTGGCCCTCTTGCACCTGAGGGACTCAGGACAGAGGGATGCTAAGAGTGTGGGCTCTGCACTTAGGTACTCCTGGCTTCTCAGCCCAGTGCTGCCACCTCTATGTTGTGCAATTTTGGCAAATGATTTCACTTTCTGAGCTTTAGTTTCCTCTCAGAAAAATACCCATCTTATGGGGCGGTACATGGATTAATTAAGACAGTTGTTGTAAAGTATTTCACAGTGGCCTACGGCAAGCAGCTGATCAACCCTGGGATTCATATTTCCTGCCTGGGGAGGGGCGCGCACTCTCTAGAGTCTTGGTTTCTAGTCCTCCTCTGACCCCTATGTCCAGGGAGACTTCCAGGGAGTCCCACCTGTCACCGTTCACTGTCCCAAGCTAGGATGCACCCAAACAAGCATAGCTCCCTCTGCCTGGCTTGATAAGGCCTCCTTTGTCCTCTGGGGACTGTGTTCCCAACGTGTCCTGGGTCTCGATAGCCGTCCTGCCCTGATTTGATGAATGTGTCACTAATTAGTGTATCCAGAGTGGCCTAAATTTGGGCTGCCTCTCCTCCTTCTTCCTCCCATGCAGGGGCTGTAGCTATAACGGGAACAGGTCCTCAGGGAGAGCCGCCCTGCAGTCTGGCCAGAGACCCTCTTCAAGTGTACACTTGCCTATGTGTCTAGACGGAGCCACAGGGAGCTCACCTGGAGCTCAGGTGAGAAGCCATGGGCTGTCCGTGACAGTCAGAGGTGGGCAGGGGTTCCATTCAGAGCGCTGTGCCCCAAAGAGGGAGCTGAACTGAATGGAGCATGCCCAGGGAGGGTACCCAGGATGGGGAGAGCCTGGGAACCACGTCCTGGGTGGGAATGGCGGCGTACAGCCTGCAGGAGACTTAGGAGCTACGACAAGGCTGCCCCAGTCCCTCTAGGGCTGTTCTGAGCTGCAGGCTTGATCTCTGTGTGGTTCCAAATAGCAGAACTGAGGTTCAGGGCAAAGCTCCACAGCAGGCAAGATGGAAGGAGTGTTCCCCAATGGGTCAGAGGGCTGCCCCATGGGAAGTGAGCTCGTCGTCTCTGAAGGTCAAAAAGCAAAGGTCCATTGGATACCTGGCAGGGTCACCCTAGATGGGGCTACCGCAGAAGCAGGAGCTAGACAGAGTGGCTTTTTGACACCAGACTCCCAAGGTTACAAAGCCAGGGTGCTCTCATCCTAGCTCAGGACAATTGAATGGCATGTCCGTGGGCAAGAACCTTGGACTCATTAGGCCTTAGTTTCCTGCTCTGCAAAACAGGGACAATATGAGCCACCAGCTGCTGATGCCTTGAGGCCCAGCAGAGGCAATTCACAACATCTGTGCCGGCAGGGCAGGGCCGTGAAACTAGTGCCAGTCCAGACTCCACACCTGCTTAGTCCTGTCCATCTCCTTCTTCAGGTGGGAAGAGGGAGGACTCCAAGGGCCCAGAGTCCTGTCTTTCTTCTCTCCCAGCCGGCCAGAGACCCGGGAACAAAAGTAGCAATGTGTCTGTATACCAGGCACTGTGCTATCTCATTTGACATCCTCACCAACCCCTTGTAGGAGTTGCTATGGCAACGCCATAGTAAAGGAGCTCAGGGGGGTCAGGACACTCTAGACTGCACGGCTGGCAAGTGGCCTGCTTGGGCCTGGGCCCCGGCCTACCTTCCTCCCCAGCCCACCGTAGCTAGCTGTGGTAGCCTAACTGCACCTCACCTGGCGTGGCGCAAAGCACGTGGGCTGGGAGATGGGAGACCAGGGGCCCAAACCCAGGTGCTCTACCTTCCTGAGCTCAGTTTCCTCATCTGAACAGTGGGAAAATATTCCTACCCACCCCCCTTCTAGCCTAACTGGGGGACATTAAAAGGATCCTGGCAATAGTCGGCCCTACAGGAGGGAAGCACAGAGCTGGGCAGGCTCCCGGGGTGAGCCACACCCGCGTGGGTTGCTCACCTTCAGGTCCCGGTGCACCACCCCCATCTGGTGGCAGTGCAGCACAGCCTCCAGGATCTGCTGGATACAGTGACTAGGGAGAGAGAGAGGAAGGGGTCACAGTGGTGCGAGCACAGGCCTCCCCTGGGAAGCCGACAGAGGGCGAGAGTGCCTGATGCCCAGGTGCCGCTGCCAGGCAGCACCTGGCACTCACCTGGCATCCGCCTCGCTGTAATACTCCCGGGCCACGATGTCTTCAAACAGCTCCCCGCCGGTGACCCTGGGGAGACAGGCACAGAATCACCCTTCCATAGAGGCAGGAAGCTAAGGATGGGGTCTAGAGATCTCAGGACCTCAGCCACAAAAGGGGGAGCCCCAGGGTCACTAGGGTGCCCCTGTTACAACCCACTTCGTCTTCCAGCACATCCTCCGGCTGACTCCCCTCCCCTCTCCTTCTCCACCCCTGTCCTTCTCCCCCACTGGGCCCAGGCTGGACCCCAGAGGTGTGTGACACTCAGAACACATCACTGAGTTCATTAGGAAGCCCTCCCCGATCGTAAAGTCAACATGTCCAGGCTGTTTACCTGGACCAGCCCCATCGCTGACTCTCACTGCCATCCCAGGAACCCTGGGGCCTATCAATTCATCACTGCTCTTCTGCCAATCGACTATCTTTAAAAAATTAAACATATTCCAAAAGGAAACTTTATATTGCCACTGCAAATGGAAAACCAGCATCACTGGCCACAAATAGAAGAGAAACAAAAATAAATGTAGGATGAAAGCTAAAAATGTTTGTTGGTGTTTCAGGAAAACCAACTTGCACTGCCTGGGTGGCAGGCCTACCACATTTGGGGAAGCTGTGGATGAAAAGAAGGAATTCAGCCCAGCCTAATGGCATCTGGAGCCCTTCAGGTCCAGGGGCCCAGCGAGGTCACCCCTGCTCAGGCTGCCCCTGACACGGCGGCACATCCCAGGGGGAGGCCAGACTCACAGGTCAAAGATCAGGTAGTGGTGTCCCTCCTCCGAGATGCTGTCGTGGAGTCGGACTGTGGGAGGGCACAGGCAGTCAGTTACGCCAGGACACACGGCTCCCCCCGCCCCCACCCTCTCACCCCTCCTATAGCCAACATCCCAGTTTCCCAGACAGTCAGTGAGCACAGACTAGGTGCCGGGTACTCGGACAAATGCGGGCGAGCAAGAGCTCAATGCAAGTACACACAGGCCTCGGGCATTCCTGCAAGAAGCCTGGGCTTAAAGGCTAAATAAAGATGCCTGTTTTGGTCAGAGACTGGTCCCCTTCCCCTCTGCAACCCTCAGTTTTTTTGCCAGGCAGGCTGGAGTCACAGAACGAGCCTGTGGCTCCAATCTGCCACTTCCTAGCTGTGTGACTTCGGGCAAGTTGCTAGGTCTTTCTGAGCCTCTCTTTCTTCGCCTGAACAATGAGAACGAAACTCCTGCACTTGCAGGTTTGTTGTGAGAGTTCCATGAGGCACACAGTTGGCGCTTACCCAATGCTGGCCCCGAGCTAATGTCCCTGCTCTGCTCCCAGGTCTGAGGACATAACAGAGAGTGGAGGCTGGAGGCAGGAGTGACAAGGTCCCTGAGGTCTGGCATGCCGAGAAACTGTCATCTCTTCACACCCCATTTACCAAGAACAGAGGCAAAGCTCCCAGGAGTCCAACGTCACCCCCTGAGCTTTTGCAAGGAAGGACCCCAAGGCCTGGGGCTGACACTGGGGGCCCGCACCCTACCAGCCAAGCGCAAGTTCTCACAGGACGGGCTCACGTCCTTCCCTGCACCCCAACCTCAAAATGTTCACGGGGTGGGGTGCTGGCTCAGTGAATTATGATCCATCCGCACAATGGAAAATGACACAGCTGTTAAAATAATGCAGCAGTTATGTATCCAAATTATGTTGTTTGGTGAAAAAGCCAAGTGCAAAACAGTATGTGTAGTAGTTTTTAAAAAGGATGTATTTAAGTTTATATATGGCATAAGTCTCTCTGCAAGAATACAGAGAAGCCTGGCTGGACGCGGTGGCTCACGCCTGTAATCCTAGCACTCTGGGAGGCCGAGGCAGGCGGATCGTTTGAGCTCAGGAGATCGGGACCAGCGTGAGCAAGAGTGAGACCCCGTCTCTACTAAAAAAATAGAAAGAAATTATCTGGACAACTAAAAATATATATATATATATATGTATATAAACTAGCTGGGCATGGTGGTGCATGCCTATAGTCCCAGCTACTGGGGAGGCTGAGGCAGGAGGATCGCTTGAGCCCAGGAGATTGAGGTTGCTGTGAGCTAGGCTGATGCCACAGCACTCTAGCCCGGGCAACAGAGTGAGAGGGGAAGTGAGGGAGCTGAGTCATGGGGGGAGACTCACTTTTCACGGCGACCCCTACCGCCATCTGAATTTTTGCCATGTGCATGTATTTCTGACTCAGTAGTAGTGAGTCTCTGATTGTTTATGGCTCTCATATTTGCACACAAAATTTGCAGAGTGGCCTGAAAGGTGGGCATCGCATGCCAGAGTGGGTGCCTTATAGGACAGGGGGATGGGGGCCAGAGATAGACAATGAAGGGACACAAATTTAAATGAAATTTTTAAAACATTTTTAAATGATGACACATATTTATAAATAATAACTTAAAGATGTTTTAAATATATTTTAAAGTAAAATCTTAAGAACACATACAATATGCTGCTGCTTTAATTTCTTATTGACATTTTATTATAAAACGTTTCAGACATACAGTTAAGGGAGCACTCGTACGCCCACCACCTAGAATCTAGATTCTGTCGTGAATGTTTTCCTGTACTTGCTTTACTACATTTCTACCCATTCCTCTGTTCATTAATTTATTTGAACTTTTTACTGCATTTCAGAATAAATGCAGGCTTAATTTGTAAAATGTATATGTGTATTGAACTGTATTTTTTGTGTGTAAAATCTGGCAATACATCTGTATCCTGCCCAGATCCCTTTGGTAAGTTGGTGCATCCGTCCCCAGCTGCTGGGAGTGTTGGCTGCTAACGGCACCCCTGCCTCCCTCTCTCAGGCTCTGCTCTTGGGAAACCTGGCCCGAGACGGTGTGTTTAGGTGCACAGTACTTGAGAAGGTGCATATATATCACATGGAAGCATATATCATAAAACATTAGCTCTAGGTCTGCAGTCCCCAACTCCTGAGCTGCAGACCGGTACTGGTCCATGGCCGGTTAGGGACTGGGGCGCAGAGCTCCACCATCCTGCCCTGCCCCCGCCATGGAGAAATTGTCTTCCATGAAAGTTAGGAATGGGGAGGGGGAAGGGGTGCACAGCAGGAGGTGAGTTGCAGTGAGAGGGAAGCTTCATCTCTATTTACAGCCGCCCCCCATTACCACCCGAGCTCCACCCCCGCCCACCGTCCATGGGCAAATTGTCTTCCATGAAAACTGTCCCCGATGTCAGGAAGGTTGAGGACTGCTGCCCTAGGTGGTGAGGTTGTAGGAGATACTTTTAAAAAAGTATTTGTCTTCTCATTTATCTATAATAAACTTGCATCATTAGTGTATCAAGGTAAAGTTTTGATAAAGACCCTTTGCTCTCTGCGTCTCCCCCCAAGTGGTCTCCTGGAGAGTGGACCCCTTCCTGTCCACTCTGGCGGGTGGGCTGTCGTCTGTACCCTCCCCTTCCTGCATTGAGAAGCTCTGGGAAGCCAAGCTGCAGCCAGACTCATCTCAGAAAGGGCTCTCAGAACAAGGTCAACAGCCTTTGAAAGGAGCCCCAAGAAGACGGGGGTCCCAGATCCTCCCTCTGACCAGAGACCCCAGCCCCTTTGGAGAAGGTCTTCAGGGCTCAGGGAAATGTCCAGAATGGAGGGAGGTGTTCTCCAGAGCTGACTCTCACTCGGATGGTGCCTTTGTGCTGATGATAAAGGGCTGCGCCTCTGAGCAGCCAGGTGAGGAGCACACGGGCTGCACTTGCGCCCCCACTTAGGCAGTGCACCACCTGTGCCACAGTACTGGTGTCAGCTTCAATTCCTGAGGGAGAGCAAATCACACCTCGGAGCCCAGGAGAGAGGACTCTGTCTCCGTGCTGTGTTCGTACTCGAAGGCTCCCCTCCCATCTGGGGCGGCTGCCCTGAGGAACGACTCAGCCCAGGTGAAAGGCAGGATTCAAGGGCCCCGGGCTCTAGTAACAATCCTGCCTCCTGGCGGGGTGACTGGCATGTCTGTGCCCATTGAATTATGCTGTCACTTTTGACTTTTTAAAATATGGTCATAGAACAAACAAATCTGTAACCTAGTTTTCATTTATGTAGCCGGATTCATGAATTTCTGACATTCCTGTGATATTTCCGACAGTCACGATTTCTGTCTTGGAGGTTGAAAAATAGTACTGTCTCCTTATCTGCGTGTGCCCCTGACACCACACTGTGGTGTCCACTTGGGAGGCTAAATAGAATGAGAACTTGGGCCCTGGAGTCAGACTTACTGGGTTTACCTCCCAGATCCACCTCTTATTAGCTGTGTTGCTATGGGCAAATGACCTAACCTCTCTGAGCCTCCATTCCTAACAGTGCCGCTGATACTATTGAACTGGTGTGGGTAATTATTGTGACACTTCTTGTAAAGTGCTTAGCACAGTGCCTGGCACTAGGAAAAGCTCAATAAATGAACATATCATCATCTTCATCATTGACCAACCACACTTCCCTTCTCCACCCCAAATCACCTACTAAACTCTCAGGTTGTCCCTAGCACAGCCCAAGTCCTCTGCACCCCGGGGTGGCCTTGTGGGGTCTGCCCCATCTGCGGATGGTGATGGTTCAGAGAGCAGGGTACTGTCCTCCCCCAGGCAGGATCTGGGAGGTTAATGCTTTGTGCATGGCACGGCTGGACTGACCTGTGCTGAGCCAAGGACCTCCCTGACCTGAGCCCTTTGGGGCTGGGCGGTGGCCACACATAGCAGCAACCAGTAATCTTGCCTGGATTCACCAAGCAAGCTGAATAGGACTCAGTGTGGTTTCTCTAGGAACAGACTCACCTCTTAGGTTCGACACTCACACCTACACCTCTTTGCACTTCCTTGGGAAGATTACAACCTACTTTGACATGAGCTTCTTGGAGGACCAGGAAGGTGCATCCTCCAAGGACATTTCTAGCCCAGGCAATAGCTCAAAGTTCTTTCGAGAGTGTCCCTGTGCTGGATGCTCCTCTCTGCTGTCCTGTTCACTGTATGTCAACCAGCCCACCCTACCCCACCCCCACACCCCATCCTCATTTCTCCCCCCCATCTCCATGCCTAGCAGATGCCTTGGCATGTGGTGGGTCCACCATGCACTTGACATCAGGCGAATGAATGAAGGAAGGTGATGATGATGGTGATGAAGATGATAGCTACTATTTGTGAGCTTTTATCACATGCCAGGCTTTGTGCTAGGTGCTTTATTTGCACTATCACCTTGAACCCTCCCAGCAGTCCAAGAAGGTGTGTACTGTGATTATCCCCACTTCACAGAGGAGGATACTGAGGTTCAGAGAGGTTCATAGCCTGCCCAAGCTCAAACACCTAGCAAACAGCAGAGCTGGGATTGAAACCTGGTGTGTCTGACTGCAAAACCCATGCTCTTAACCACCATGGTATATATAGTGTTTCAGTGATGACCAAAAATCCTGATGTCTCAGAGAAGCAACAATTTTATGGAGTTTCAGGCAAGAGGACATCTTCAGATAAGGTTGTTCTACAGGAAGGTGTGGATTGGGGAAAATGGGGGCAGCTTAATGATGATAAAGCACTTGTCTCGGGACTATCATTGTGCTATGCTCTATTTTATCATCACAGTCCCATGAGATGGGTATCACTTCCACTTTCCAGATAAAGCTAAGCTTCAGAGTGGTTAAGCAACATGTCCAGGGTCACACAGCAATTAAGCAGCAAACCCAGGATTTGAGCTGTAGTCTGTCAGCTCGAGAACCCATAACTTACTGCTCCCCATTCCAGCTGGGAATGACGGGGAGAGGGAGGCACAAACAGGAGGAGGCAGTGCTGACCCGAGACGGCTGTGACTGTGCAGCAACACACACTCACTCCCCGCCTCCTTCCTCTGGAGCTGACAGTCTTTAAGAACCATGGAATTTTACAGTCAGAGATCACTCACAAACCCCTCCATCACACGCTTGGGGAGTTGGAGGCCCGGGGTTGGCAGAAACTGCCCAAGGCCACACAAAAAGGACATTAGCAGGTCAGAGACCAGGGTTCAACCAGGGTTCTTCCCTGCCAGCCTCCTCGCTGCCTCTTCTCCCATGCCGATGCAGGCCCTGGAGCCTCTGGCTGCTGTTTGTGCAGGGAAGGGGAGGTGCCTTTGGGGTATAAATAGCAGATGGAGATGCTTCTCTCCGGCAGGAGAGTTAACCCTTGGGGCCCTGGGCATGGAGAGAGGTTTCCCTCCCCAGTGAGAAGGCGTGGCGGCTGGCGGAGTGGGAATAGTCCTTAGAGACCACCTAGACCTCCTCCTCCAGCCTTGGCATGGCTTCAGAACATGCTAGAACTGCAAAACCTCAGACCACTGAGTCAGAGCCTACCTTTTCACAGATGCCCAAATGATCAAAGAAAGAGAGCCCTCTCTTTGTGAAGATGGGGAAAAGTGACCCAGAGAGGGTAATGCTCCTGCCCAATGTCACATGGCCATTCCCTGACAGAATTAGATCTTAAAGCCACACTTCCTCCCGTCATGACTCTGGACCCTGACAGGCAGAGATCAGCCCCCCACTTCCACTGAGGGGCAGGAGGGGAGGTCAGTGAGGTGCTGTTTCAGGACCCGTCCCCATGGGTGCTGCCACCCTGGCTCTGTCCCAGCCCAGCGTGGGCCCGGCCTCTCTGCGCAGCCTGCGCTCTGTCCGCCCTGGGGCAGGCCCAAGTTGGAGCTGGCCTCAGTGGGGCTGGGGAGGTGGGCACAGACTGACTCGGCATGGGGTGGGTTTGGGGAGTGGGCCACCCCGGCCAAGGCCAAGCTTCCCCCTCCCCCCAGCCCCGCCCTGGCCGGCCTATTTTCATCTCTCCCAGAGCTTTAGGAGTTTTCCTGAAACAGCTTTTCCGAAGGAGGCTGCCGGCAGTGTGGGATGGGAGGAAGGGCCCTTTCTTCACCTTCCCCCGAAACAAGCTGGCTCTGAGGAATGTGGAAACCATTAAAGACGCCCCCTTTCCCATCTCTACTGCCTCCATCCCTGAGAAGAGAGCAGCTGCTCTCCACCCCACCCCCAAACACCCACGGGCCAGGATGGGCCGGGAGCAGGGCCGGCCTGCACCCCCACGTGTCCCCAAGGGCTCACCGATGTTGGGGTGCTTCAGCAGGCGGCAGATGCGGGCTTCACGCTCCAGCTTCTGATGGTCTGAAACACAGACGCTCAGGTGAGTTCCAGGTGAGGGAGGAGACTCCACCCTCATCTCACTGTCCTCACTGCCACTTATTAGCTCTGCCTCCCCGGGCAGCCCGAGGGGGCTGGAGAAGCTCACCTCTTGGCCAGGGACTCTGAGCTCTCCAGGAAGGCAGGGAGACGCAGTGGAAAGAGGGAGAGGCCTGCGTTTCAGTGACTCAGGTACATCCCTGCCCTTCTCGGGGCCGCTGTTTCCTGGGCTCTCAATGGAGGGGCATCTCCAAGCCCCTTCCTGTAAAGGCCCAAGCTCCACACAGCCCAGAGCTCCCCCAACGTCTGGCTCCTGTTCCCCCGCTCCAGGCCTGCCTCTCGGGCCTTGCTCTCCAGCCAGACTGATGGCTGAACTTCGCTTCCACAAGCACAACCTGGGCCCTCTCAGTCTGGGAGAAAAACAGTCACACATGCAGTTCTCTCAGCTTGGAATATTCTCTCTTCCTCCCACCTGTCATTCACTGACCATCATTCACTCCTGCCTGTCCCTTGATGTCCCTGTCCCTTGATGTCCCCGGCCCCAGGGGCCTGCCCTGTCTGCCGGGTGGGCAGGGCTCCCTCTTCTGTGCTCTCAGGGCCCCCAGACAGCACGTTCCACTCTGTGTCATGGATATCTAGATCCTTGAGGGCAGGGACTTGGTCTCTTGTACCCCTGACAGCTGCTTGAATGCCTGGCACTTAGGAGATGCTCAAGAAAAAACTGAATGAAGGAACAAATGACTGAATGAATGCACCTTTCTGAAGGAGTGCCTATTCTCTCCAGAACACCTGAATTAATTCCCAGGAGCCAATTTCCTTTTAGAGGACTCTGGGACCAAGAACACAGAGAGCCCCAAAGAATCCACAGGGAAGAACTCGTGTGTGGCAGCCCTCACTCTGCCTTCCAGGACTTCCACCCGGATCACCCAGGGGGCCCCCACACGCCTGGGAGAGAGGCCTTGCTCAGGATCTGCCACCTGTGACCTCTGACCCCCAGGCTGCTGGGGACAGTCAGACCCATGACCCCACTCAGTACCCCCAACACCCCTAGGCTGTGGCATTCCATTTTATAGATGAGGAAACTGCAGCCTGAGCAAGCTGAGGCCTCGGCAGGGGGCAGAGTGGGAATTGAAAATGCTTTTCACAATTCCCTTTTTAGTGCTTTCCTCACAATTTAGTAGTTGATGCCTTCATTTAAAAAAAAAAAAAAAAACGGTAAAAAAAAAAAACCAAAAAACATCACTAACAAGTGCAGAATATTTACTCTGTGCCGGGCACTGTGCAGAGTGCTTTCTATACCCTTTAAGCCCTCACAATGAACATTTGAGGGAGATGCTGTCATTTTACTGGCTTTACAGAGGAGGCAACAGAGGTTCAGAGAGGTTAGGTACCTGCCCAAAGTCACTCCCATGGTGAGTGGTGGAGCCACGCTTTGTACCCAGGCAGTCAGACTCCAGAGCGGGGCGGTAAAGCCTGTGCTGTACTGTTCTCTACGCCCGGACTCATAACCTCCACCTCCACCTGTGCCCAGCTCCCGAATGGGAACATCAAGGCCTACGGATGGGAAGCCACGTGGACACTCAGGACTAGGAGCCTGCTCTCTGAGTGGCCCCTTGAGGGTGATGAGGACGGAGAAAGTCCCAGCCCTGGCCTCCAAGCTCCCGGTTCCATTCTCCCCTGCCCCCTCCACTGGAGCAATCCCTGGCTGTCCTCTAAGGGCTGCAGCAGCCAAGATCAATACTGAAAGGTGGCTTTTCCATAAGCGAAGCAATGAAGTCCAGTTCTGTTTCCATAGGCTCAAACCCCCAGCTGAAGACCAGCTGCAAGCTAGGGAAGGGCAGGTGGGGCTGGGTGGGGAGCATTCATTTGACTCCCCTCCCTCCTTACCCTTCAGGGCAGGGGATGAGGGCTCCTGGGCAGAGGAGGGGACTGGCCTGGCTGGGCCCTCAGTGGGAAAGGCTGCCCCCGCTTCACCCCCCCACCCCATCCCACACCATCCCACCCCGGAAGAACCAGAACCCAGGCAGGTCAAGGTCAGCCCTGCCAGACAGGGAAGCAGCCTCCTGGACTAGGCTACACTTTCTAGGGCCCAGGGGCCCAAATCCGGAATTTGGCTGTTTTCTCACTGTGAAGTTACCCAAGAACAAAGTACACCGACAGAACTGAAAAAAACAGGACGTTGATTGCACTTTAAGCCTGTGTCTGGTTACCAGGTCTCACTGCTGGAAACGCTAAGAATTGTTTTTATAAGTCTTTTCATCATCTTGCATCTAGCACGATTACCCTGTGTTGTAACTTTCACTGTGAAAAGTATTAATCTGTTGAATGTAAACATATACAGTGTACAATAATTTCTGTAACTCCATTTGCAATGTTTCCATTTTCTCATACACAGAGAACCTCATGACATATAGGGACCATGTTTCTTTTGACCTCTGCAGCCTTACTCTGTTACGTAGATGGGGAAACTGAGGCCCGATGATAAAAGAGCAGGCCCTCCGTCAAAATCACTAGTCAGGTTGGCCGAGCCTCATTAGAACTCAGAGCTCCGAGGCCCCAACTCCGGGACTATGCCCCCGACGCTCCCCCAATTGTCTATGCAGCTGAAGAGTTGATTTTAAGATGTAAATTGAATCTTATCACTCCCTGGCTTCCAACTCTTCAACAGTTTCCCAGTGTGCTTATGATGCGACCCAGACTCCTCGCCACAGCCAGCAAGCCCCTGCTGGGTCCTGCCTCATCTCAGCCACAAAGCTCCAGCCACAATGGCCTCTTCTCTGGCCTCAGGCACACGGAGCTCCTGCTCACCTCAGGGCCTTTGCACTTGCCGTGCCCCCTCCTGACTCACCGCTTCCCCCCTCACTGTCTTATTTTCTTTATCACACTTGTCAACGCCTAAAACTACCCACCTGATTTTCATGTTTCGTGTTCTTTTCAGTGTCACTCCCTAGAAAACAGGCACAATAAGAGCAAGATCCTGTCTGTTGGTCACTGCCCCATCCCCAGGGGCTGGCGTAGAGCTGCTAAGCAGCTTGTCTCAGGCCCCTGAGCGAACAAGTAGCAGAGCTGGGATTTCAGTCTATGTGCATAATTACTATACTCTGTTGCTTCCCATCCTAATAATTAATTAATTGCTGAATCAATCCATCCAGCTCAGCAGCGTTGCACATATTGATCTGAGGGAAGACAGAAGCCTCCAGCCTCTTGTCTGGGCACCTGGGAGGGTTATCCTAATGCCCACGATGACATCTTCTCCCTCCCCACTGGATGGTTGGGTCACCTCCAGGGTGTTGGGGTCAGGGGCACAGCCCTGCCCAGAGCTCAGCAGGCAGGGGTGGGTGGACACTCTGGGGCCAGGTCTCTGGGGCCAGACAGTCCCTGCAGGACAGCGCAGGGCCCAGGAGGAGGTGCACTCAGGCACACTGCAGGGCTCCGCCTCTGGAGGGGGTGGGCTGCAGCAGGCAGGTGAGCACAGGATGCCAGCAGGAGGCACAGGAGCCACAGGAGAAAAGAGACCTCAAGTCTGGGAACAGGAAGTGTCCCCTGCCCGCACAGGGCATCAGCAGGGCTCTAGATCCTGAGAGGTCAGAGAAATAATCCCGGCACCAAGAGTGCCAGGCCTGAGTGGACAGTGGGGCTTGCGGAGGTCACAGTCCCCAGGCCATTGCCTCTGGCTGGCGGTACCAGCTGTGTGCCCTAAAATGTTAACCCTGCGTGCGCCCTGGCAGGGGTGAGCCTGAGCCCGTGTTAGCTAATGCCACTGGCAACAGGATTCTACAAATGCAGGTGCTGGGGCCTCACCTACTGAATCCGACCCTCGGGGCTGGAACCCAAGCAGCTGCATTTTATAAAAAAGCTCTTGAGGGGATTTGGCAAGGATTGGGACAGGCAAAATGTTTTAACTTTTTGTTTCATTTCTTTATAGTTTCTTTGAACTGTTTATACTACGAGCTTTTTCTAAAGACAGGTTTAAAAATATAGATAAAAATATCTCCTGGGTTTGGGAACCACTCACTAGAAGAGGCTGCGCAGGATGGGCAATGGGAAGTCACCGCTCCCTGGGAGGGGTGGACAGAAGCCCCCCGGGGGGCACAGCCCCTGCTGGGAGCTGCCTGGAAGTCACCCAGGGTGCCAGCAGGAGACGGTTAGAGTGTGTTGCCAAATATTCAGCATTAACCCCCCTCCCCCCGCCCCCAAGGCACCATGAGTGGCAAACAAAGAATCCTGCTAAAAGAAGCTCTGCTCCTCCTCTCCTGCTAGGGAGAAAAGCAGCTGGCAGTTGGCAGACTTTTCCGGAAGGTTCCCTGTTAATCTCCCCACCCCAACCCTCCACACTCACCTAGGCCTAGGCCAACTTCCTTCCAAGAGGTCAAAGGCTCAACAAATCACCAAAGAGAGGGGCTTGGGTGGTTACAGCCTGGCCTATCCCAGGGTCTACACTGTCCCAGGGATGCTTAGTCACCTCCCAAAAGAAGAGCAATGGCCTTTGCACTTCCCCTAGTGTGGTGAACTAGCCTGAGATCCCAGCATCCAGGGAGGACCTCGGTTCTGACCCTCCCTCCCCTTGGGGCAACCTCAACCCATCACCCCCAAGTCATGGCTCTAGTCCTGTCCAGCTGTAGCTCAGGGCTAGTCACACAGCAAGAACAAGATGGATCCAGGCCCCTTCCTGCCCGCCCCGGCCGCCTGCTCTGGCTCTGGACCTGGCACAGGTCTGGACTTCTCACACTGACAGTGTGCCACCGGAGGGCCCTGGGCCTTCAGAGACCCCTACCTTACCCCCAGCCACCCCCTTTGCCCCACCTCTTTTCCCTGCAAGACACAGGGAGGTTGGTAACTAGAAGGAAGTGCTGAGCTCCCAGCAACACCGAGCAGAGATGAAAGGCAGCAACACGTGTTGGACTGCGGGGAGGCCTGCGGGGAACAGCATGATCATGTACCAGCCGCTGCCGCTGCCGCTGCGCAGGACCCCCGTGAGCCCATACCTGCTGGGCTCTGGCCCAGACCCAGCTGCGACCTGTCAAACACCTGGACACTCTGCCGGCCCCTCACATAACATCCCTCATGCCACACAAGCCAGGGGCTACATGGCCCACACCTGCACCCACCTCACCCAGCAGACTTCCTGCCACCACCAGGCAGTGCCCAGGGAAGCTTACAGTCTGTTTCACTTGGGGTGGGGATCAGGCTCTTTGACAATAACGCTCTCCCCCACCTTGACCGTGGTCACCACCATGACTGTCCTAAACACACGCTAATGGCAAGAAGCGTATCTCCTGGGAGGGCTTCCGAAGCCTTAATGCCCATATAAATCACCCAGGCATCTTATTAAAATGCAGATTCAGAGCCTTGCCGCCTGCGGCGGAGCTCAGGCTGCATTTCTAACAAGCTCCCGTGATGCGGGTGCCGCTGGTCCAAGATCCTAGGATAGTGGTTCCCAAACTTGTGTGCCAATTAGAACTTCCTGGGTATCTTTTCTAAAACCTAGGTCACACCCCAGACCTACTATGTAGGGACCAGAGAGCGCCTGGTGTGGTTGAAGCGGGCACACCTGGAGTTTGCCGGACGCTCCCGCGCCAGGCGCTGTCCTAGGTGCTGGGCCCACAGCTGCCCATGCTCTGGGAGCTTACGGTCCAAGGGGAGACGGATGTTAAACAAGGAACTAGCCGGTAGACAGGATGAGTCTAGGCCAGGGAAAGCCACGAGGGAAAGAAACAGTAATGACGGAGAGAAAATGGGGGAGGCCCCTCAGATTTATGGGGCCAGGGAAGCCTCTCAAAGGACGTGACTTAGAGCCAAGACCTGAAGGCTGACAAACGGCCATCCGAGCAAGGAGCCAGGCTGGGGCAGTCAGGCAGAGCAGATGGCAAGAGCAGAGGTCTGGAGGGCAGAGATGAAGGGGGTGACAGGATAGCAAGGAAAGGAGGCCCCATCTGGCACCTGAGCCTTCACCGATGGGGGCAGAGAGCTTGGCCTGTCTGGGAAAGGCTGTGGCCTCCAGCCTTGATTCCCTGGGAGAGAAAAGGGGGAGTTTGTGCTCATGACACCCTCAGGAAGCAGAGCCCTGCCATCAGCATCACCCAGGGGCACAGGCCCGGGTCCTGACTCTAAGTCAAGCAGTAGAGGGAGGGCTGAAGGCAAGGAGAGCGCCCGAGGGCGGGCAGGACAGAGGGCAGGCACCTACCTCTGGCTGAGAGCTTCTTGGTGTTGATGATCTTGGCAGCGTACTCCTGGCCAGCCAGCACCTTCACACACCTGCGCACCACAGAGAAGGCGCCCCTGGGAGGACACAGAAGGTGGAGAAAGTGAGAGAGGCCCAGGGGCCCAATCGCTAGGAGACGCTGGAGTTCGGCAGCTGCGCCCCGCTAGGAGGGAGCCCCCCCATCAGAGCCGCTCAAGCTCACACGGGCTGCTGTGGCCCAGCTGAGGGACAGAGCTGGGCCAAAGATACCGGGAAGATGGACCCAGAAAAGGATTATCAGCAGCTGGCTTCATGTGAGATGCACCTTCCTGAGTCATCAAAGTTAGGTTCGCCGAGTCATAAAACAGAATCATGCGGTGTTGGAACCATAGAATCTAGGTCTCTGAAAGTTTTTAGTTTTTTATTCTCTGAGTAGGTAACACATTGACATTGTTCAAAGTTCAAAAGATACAAATGACTCCCTCCTGTCCCTGTGCCCCAACCTTCAAGGTCCCCTTCCCAGAGATGACCACTGTTCACCGGGTCCTTGAGTCTCTTTCTGCACAACGATACTGGACCTTATGTGCTGTTCTGCACCCTCCCCCTTTTCAGTAAATAATATATGGTGGAGCTGCCCTTCCATGTCATAACATGAAGAGCTCCTTGTCATGTAGCATGCAGTTGTATGGCTGTCCTATCCTTCACCTAGCCAGTCCCCACTGAGGGGGCGATTAGTTTAGTTACAATCTATAACTAGTACAAGCACCGCCACAATGACTAACATACTCAAGCATTACAATTACACTTCCCATGTGTGCACTGTCTGTGGGATAAGCTTCTAGAATTGGTGTTGTTGATCAAGGGGTAGGTGTGTCTGGCAACTCTGACAGATAATGAGAGATTGCCCCTCTCAGAGATTGCACCAACTTAACTTTCCCACTAGTGTGCGAGGGGACCGGTTTCCTTTGCCCTTGTCAACGCAGTATGTTATCAAACATTTTTATATTTGCTGGTGAGACAGGTGGAAAACAACAATGCAGTGTCGATTTAATTGGTAATTGTCATATTAAAAATGAGGCTGAGCATCTTTTCAGATTTTAAGAGGCTCTTGAGATTTTATCCTCAAAGTGTTCGTGATGAGAAGAGAACTTGGGGCAAGGGCTGAACGTTTCTAAGCTCACAGGGAGAAACTGTTGCCACGTGGAATGTGGTTCATTTCCCACATCATTTCATTTTTCGGGGAAAACTGTAAGTCTAGATGTTGATGAGAAATTTCCCGATTTTTAAATACTGGCATGTTATTCCAAAAGAATCTGAGCATGGTATCGGTCCAAACAGAACCAGTCTGGGGGCTCGATCCAGAGCCTAGGTGCCATTTTGCACATTTTGCCACAAAGGCCATGGAATCCAACCCCTTGGGGATTGCAGAGGAGCCTCCTAGGGATCTGACAGCGACCATGGTCACCACCATTGCCTTCCTAGTCACACACTAATGGCAAGAGGAGCATCTCCTGGACAGGATCCCAAACTTAAACGTCCACACCAATCCCCCAGGGACCTTGTCAAAAGGCAGATTCTGCTTCCTCAATTCCAGAGCTCCGTGCAGTTCAGGGTACAGTGCTCAAGGTCACACGGCAAGTTCCAGGCAGAGCCACATCCAGACCTCAGTACTGCTGGGTAAGTGACTTCCATGGCAAGTGAGCCTCCCGCCCCCAGGCACATTGGGCCATGTCCAGGTTCTTGACATGGCCCCACCTGTCACATCCTCCAAACTTTGATCCCCTACCCTAAGCTTGTGGGCAGGTCCAAGCCACACAGATAAGGCTGATGGGCAGGGGAAGACGCTGGCAAGCACCGAGGGGCCTGCCGGCTGGCACAGATGCCCGCTCTCCTGAGCACGGAATCACTGGCTTCCCGCCTGGGAAACTGCAAAGAAGGATGAGGAAGATGAGAGACCAGGAAATACGACCTTGTAGGAAAGCTGGAGAGGGCCAGAATTCACGGGCAGACGGGGGACTGATCCGCCCTAGGTCTGCCGCCTGCCTGTCTCTCGCGGGAAGAAAGGGGCAAGCTTCCAGTCACCTTCCCTGAGATACCTCCCCAGCTATCAGACCCCTCCTCTGTGCCCCCAGAGGACCCCTACATAGGAAAAATGCACTTTTCTTTCATCATTCTCACAATACTTCTGACTACCAAATATGAGGAGGTATTTTCCATACGAGCCAATTCTCCTGTGCTCTGAACACCAATGGAGTGTCCTACAATGCAATTATGATACTCCCTAGAGTGAGTGCAGACCCCACAGGCTGAGCGCTAAGTCTCACAAGACTGTCCCCCTACCTCGGGTGCCAATTACAAGTGGTGGGTCCCCAGGTTACCCACAGTTCTATCCAACTTGTCTAGCAATTAGGGGTTCCCACAACCCCCTCCTCAGGTTCAATAATTTTCTATGGTGGCTCACAGAACTCAGGAAAACACTTACATTTACCAGTTTTTGTATGATAAAGGCTGTGATAAAGGGTACAGTTGAATAGCCAGACGAATAGGTGTATACGGCAAGGTCTGGGAGGGTCCTGAGCACAGGGACTTTTGTCCCCGTGGAGTTGGGGTGCGCCACCCACCTGGCACGTGCGTATGCTCACCAACCTGGAAGCTGTCTGGGTCCTGAACTTTAGGGATCTTTACGGAGGCTTCATCACGTAGGCACGAGCGACTATTAACTCAACCCCCAACCCCTCACCCGTCCCGGAGGATGGAGGATGGGCTGAAAGGGTCAAGTTTTGATCATGGTTCTGTCTTTCTGGTGACCAGCACCCACACAACAGGCCACCAAAAGTTGCCACATTAGGACAAAAAATACTCCAAGGGAGTTAGAAGCTTGGTGTCAGGAACTGAGTTCAAAGACCAAATATTAGAACAAAAGATGCTATTAGCATCCCTATCACTTAGGAAATTTCAGGGGTTTTAGGAGCTCTGTGCCAAAACCCAGGGACGAAGACTGAATATATATTTCTTATTACATCACGATATCACAATCCTCCCCTCCACGTGTAGCCCAGGTTGGTGGCTGCTGGCCTACCTGTTTGTCACTCCCACCCAGACAGTGAGTTCCTGGGGCCAGGACTCTTTCTTCCCTATGCCCCCAGTACCCGGTACCCAATGTGTGGTACCAGTAGGGCCTCTGGAAGTGTTATCTGCAGGAACAGGACATAGATTTAAGCAAAAGTGAGAGTAACTGAAATGAGTCAGGGGTGTTAGGAGCAGGAACAGGCATCTCAGGAAGGTAGGGGACGGCCAGTCTCTCAGGCAGGGGGATGGACCGGAAGACCTTTAGGTCCCTGACCAGCTGGAGTCACGATTCTCTAAAGCGCTATGGGAGAAAACACGTCTAGTGGCCACATCTGGGGAGGGTTCCAGGCACTCCAGGGAGAGGGGGACAGGGAAGGGGAAAGGCTGTAAGCCCCGGGGTGCAGCGGCTGGGGCTTGCCTTGCTCCCCAGCATCTAGCGTGCTTGTCCGGAGCTAGAGTTCAAGTACTATGTGCAGGGTGGATGGGTGGACGAATGGATGCAGAGATCCATGAAGGGATGGAGGGATAGAAGGATGGAGGGACACAGGAGGGGAAGAAGTGATATAAAATTTCTCCATTAGAGAAACAAAATTCCATCTAGGTAAAGACCTTAGATCAGTAGTTCTCAAGCCGGCTGCTGCAGAGTCCCCTGGGGAATCTTTGGAAAATACAGACTGGAAGCCCCCCCACCCCACCCCCCGACCTACTACATCAGAAGCGCTGGGTGTAGGCCTAGGGAATCTAAATTCATTTTAACTCTCTCTCTGGGGGCTTCTTTCCCAGTCAGCTGGGCACCGCCCTCCTACCTTCTGGGGAAGTCCTGTTACATATCCTGCCTCCCCTGGAAATCAGCACCAATGGGGCCCACAAGTGCAAGGAGGCTCAACAGGCCCGTGAACCTGGGCTCTGGCCCAAGGAACTGAGGCCGTAAGAGCCACAGCTATAAAACAAGAAAAGCCACACTTGCCGAACTTCCTCCTCAGAGCAGCATCCAGCTTTCATGTAAAATCAGAGGTTCCTAACCAGGGTTCCAGGCCAAGGGTGGGGCAGCGCAGGGCGCAGAACCCACTGGAGGACATCCTGTGCGCCTGAGCGTAGGTACAAGCATTGTTTTTTCTGGGGCAAGGATGCATGGCTTTTATCAGGTGCTCAAAGGGAGGAGTTTCTCAAAACCAGTTCGGAGCTACCGATCCAGAGGGCGGCAGTCCCTCACGCGCCTGGAGGGCATCCTCCATTCCCGTCCATGCACATTCGCCGCCGAGCTCCTTCCTGACCCTCGTGGCAGCCTGCGCAGTCGGAATTATGATCCTCCGCTGCACAGATCAGGAAGCTGGGGCCGCTTGCGAGCGGACATATTCCTGGAGAAGCCGTGACGAGAATCCAGGTCACCAGCACTTTTTCTTCTGACCCCACCACAGGCAGGAGAGTGGTTCTCAAGAGCAGGGGCTCTGGGGTCACAAAGACCTGTGGCCCCATCCCAGTTCACCCCTGCCTGTGTGACATTGAACTTGGCACGTCTCCTCTCTGTTTCTTCCCATCAAAGGGCAATAATAGCATCTACCTCCTGGGTGTGTTGGGAAGATTAGGTAACTGGTACAGAGCACTTGGCACAGGGCCAAGCACGCGGGACATGGTGAGGACATAAGCAGGGTGGAAGGGCCAGGGACCCCCTCTTTCCACCTACACAGCCTCAGGTCTCCACACGAGTACAAAGGCTCGCCCCTGCCCGCCACGGCAGTGGAGATCAGAGACGAGTCCTAGCAAAAATGAGAGTGAGGCCAGCGAATTGGCAGCCCTAACCTCCTTTTAAAAGTCTTTAGGTTAAAAAAGGCATGCTTCTGTATTCTTGTCCCTTAAGAACGAATGGCCATAGCCTGCCAGCCCCATGCCCCTGAGCTGAGCAGCCGGCCAGCAGGTGGGTAGGTGGGAACAGGACAGGGTGGGAGAGGCTGGGAGGCCAAGGAAGGGAGGGTAGGGGTGGGAGGGTGTGGCCTGGGGTCCCAAGAGGAAGGGATGAGGCCTGGGTGTGAGGGCCCCGTGTGCGGGGGGATGCCGGTGGGCCATCCTGGGGCTGCCTGGGATAGTGCTCCCGGTGCACAGCGGGAGAGGTGGGGGCAGTGTTCCTGGGTGCAAAGGGGTGCAAGGGAACGTTCCGGGGTTCTTAGGGCTGGGGCAGTGTTCCTAGGTGCAAGGGGTGGGTGTCTGGCCATAGAAGTGTATCAGCAACCTGGTCTGACCCTTGAGCATGTGATGCTGTGAGGCCCTAGGTGTGACAAGGCACACGTGTGTCACCCCCGGGTATGAAGTGTGATGCATGGGAGAGGGTCACAGAATGTGGGCAGGGAGGCGGTGTGTGTGAGAGACAGACAGGCAGACACTGGAGGAACCAAATCTCGGGGTCTTGGCCTTGTTGGGAGGCTTTGGGCAGGAATTGGCCCCAACGTGGGCCTCAGTTTCTTCATCTGCGACACGGAGGCTGGGCTAGGGCTGAGGCTAAATAACACAGAGGGCTTTCCAGCTTTGACGTTTGCTACCAGCGCTGTCCAGTAGAGCTTTCTGTGATGATGGAAATAACCCGAGTTATCCAATGTGGCAGCCACTAGCCACATATGGATACAGAGCACTTGAAATGTGGTCAGTGGGTCTGAGAACTGAATTTTCAAGTTTATTTCATTTAAATAGCTACATGTGGCTAGTGAGCACCATGTTGGACAGTGCGAATCTGTGAAAATTAGAGCAGGCACCCTTGAATCCAACCAACCGGAGTTCACGCTGCGGTTCAGCTACTTACTAGCAAGTTCCTTCACCTCAGTAAGCTGTTTCCTCCCCCATAAAATGTGCACAATAATAATTGTACCCACCCTGTGCAGTTGTTTCAAGGATTCAGTGAGATAATAAGGTAGGCGATGCATTTGGCAGTCCCCGGGGTATAGTAAATGCTCAAGAAATAACGCCTTGTATAGACATCGTTATGCACAAAGGGATGAGAACAGCTGGCATCATCAGAAACAAAACGGACCTTGTTTGCCAAGCTCGGGGAGGAAGCAAGCCAGGGAGTGGGTGTGAGGAGCCACGGGAGGAGGGGAAGGGGCTGCTCTCCGGGGCTGAGTGGCCTGCTCTCGGCTGGCGGGCAGGAGTGTGAGCAGGCAGGCGGCCCCGCCCAGCACCCGGGAGACAGGTGGACAGGGCACAGCCACAGTGGGTCCAGCGTGGCTGGGAATGTGGGAACATGCTAATGGGTTGTGAAAAGCAAGATTCACACTGGGAAATTGCTTTCTGGCTGTCTGGCTTTCTGGTGTCCAGGGTGTGGCTGGCTGCCAGCCCACAGGGTACCCACCACCCTCTCTGGCCTAGAACACCCTGAAATGTTGACATGGCAGCCAAGTGCAGCCCCAGGAGCACTAGGTGGGGAGCCAGCAGACCTGAGTCCTCGCCCAGCTTGGCTGCCAGCTCGCTTGTCCTTCTGGGCCTCAGTTTCCCCACTTGAACAGGTAGGGATTCAGAGCCCCAGCCCTACTACCTCTTGGGGCCATTTGTGAGTGGTCCCTGCTCCCCAAGACCAGTTGCTGTCAACTCCCTCTAAAGGAAACCTCTCCAGCTCCACCCCAAGCCGCTCAGAGCCCAGGCCACGCCTGTGGGTCTCAGCAGACAGGAGCACTGTTTATCCATCAGGCCGTCTGGGGACAGCGCTCTCACCAGACTCTCCCTCTACTCGGGACCCCGGGGGTCTGACTGTCTTGCAGTCTCTAGGGTCTTCCCTTCATTGGCTGCTTCCTCAAGCACACCCAGGTCTCCCTCATTCTGGGGACATAAACAGCCTCCCCCCAAAATAAAACAAAAGCACCAAGAACCTTTCTCCCGACCCAGCAGCCTGGGCTGCTTCCTTCCTCCCTTTCTCTTTGCTGCCAAACTTCCAGAACAAATGTCCGACATCCGCCGCCTCCTCTTCCCACCTCCCACACTCCATGAACCCACCACAATCTGGCTGCCGCCCCCGGCACCCCATGGAAGAAAGGCCTGTGCCAGGCTCGCCCACCAATTCTTCCCCCCACCCCATGACCTCTTGCAGCCCCCCTTGGGTCTAGTGTGCCCAGCCTGCCCCAGCCCACGTGGCGTCTGGCCCCCTCGCCCGCCCCTCTCACCCGTCCTTTGGTTGCAGGGTCACTGACAGTGCCCATCTCTGCTGCTCCCGTCCGCCCCCCATCCGCCCTCCGTCCATCCTCTTACCACTTCCCCTCCGTCTCCTCTGCCAGGGGCCATCAGCTGTGACTCTGGGGAGACTCCGGGCACTCACAAACCCACTTAAAATTTCACGGACACGATTCTGTGCCTGCGCATCGCCCTGGCAAAGGACGCCTGTCCTTCATCGGCTTCACAAAGGAGTCCCTGACGCCCCAAAAGGTTAAAGGCACTGACCAGCACCCAAGATTGCAATCTACATCTGTAGCCCCTCTTGTCTTCAGAATTCTAGTCCCTTACTTTTAGCTACTCATCATCTTGCCTGGAGGCTACGTGCCAGGCACCTCATAATCAAAGCCCAGTCTCTTCCTCAAAACATCCCCACTGGCAGTTCAGATGCTTAAGCATTCTACCTCTCAGAGATGAGCTGCCGGTGATTCCAGAAAGTTCGTGGTCAAATGCCGACAGACCTGTCACCTGTGAGAGGATTGGCATCCAAGACCTCTTGGTGGTCAGTAACGCATTGCTCCGGCCAGCTGATGGGACCACTCAGGATGTGGTACCCAGAACATACAGGGTTAGATAGGGGGAGGGAAAGAGGGGACTTGGCCACAGGAGCAGCGTCACCTTTTGGGCTAGAGGATGGGCATTCGGAAGCTGGAATACCCAATAATACCTTATTACCAGCGTCTGCTCCCTCCCATTCCACAGATGAAGAAACTGAGGTCAAGATCTTGAACCCATTACGTTTTTGGTACCAGAAACTCTCAGATCAGAGGAGGCTCTAACTTGGAGTCCACAGCTGGGCTTTCGGGTAGGAGGCATATCTGTGGAAAATGATACTGGACTACGTATGCATTTTGGTGAGGGGAGAGTGCCCGCAGCTTACGTGGTGTTCTCTGAGGGCTCCTAATCCCCAAAACAGTTAAAAAGCTGGGGTCAGATTCATTCAGAAACAAAAGGAAAACCCTGCACGAGGTGTTTCTACCACACCCACCTCTGTGCCCCTTAAGCAAGTCCCTTCCCTCCCAGGGCCTCAGCATGCCCATCTGTGAAATCTGCTGGTAAGTAATTTTCAAGCCCTCTCTTTCTTCCTTTTTCTTTGTTTCCCATGTAAGCAGTAGTATGCTTTCTTAATAGTAAACAAACAAAACCCAGCCACGCGAGTCTCCTAATGGCAAATAGACCAGAAGAGATGGGGCTGGGCGCTCAGGATCCCCTTGGCTTGACGTCCCCTCCACCTCCTGCTGCTTCGTGGCTCCCTGAAGCAGCCCTGTGAACAGAGCTCCAGAAGCCACTGCATTCCACAGCCAGAAAATCCTAGGACCTCTTGCTGAAACCTCACCTCTCCCCTCCTCCCACCTGCCACGGCTGCGGCCGCCCACTCCCAGACTCCAAAGATGCTGTGGGGACGTGGTGTCTTCGAGCTGTCCCAGACTGCCCCATCCCCCAAACGCCAACCCAGCAGAAGTTTCACGGGGGACACAGAAGGCCTGGGAACCGGAAGATTCTATTTGCTGCAGGGAACATTGAACCAACAGAAGTTCCAACATGTTCCTTGTTTTGGCTGCGCATGGGTTTTCTTGAATGGGTTACAAGAAGAAATACAGAAAAATATTCCCAGTGCCTAGAGGCAGGGCCAGGGCACAGCAGAGCAGGGGAGATGCCGAGGTGTCGCTTTCTTCCCAGCCTCTGACGGCCTCCTGGGTGGCCCGTCCACGGTGCACGCCGCACAGGCTTTCAGAGGTCCCAGTGTCAGCGCGAGAGGCCCTGAGGTGTGAGACAGCCGAGCACTGGGGTGGAAAGAGGCTGGAGTGCCCAATTCTCATGGCCAGGCCCTTGCCCTCTCTGGGGCTTAGCGCCCTCTCTGTAAAACAACAGAGCACCGCTTGCTCTGATATCCTGGATGGAACTGAGGGTATCCTGGCCCTAAGCCGTTTCCCTCCTCACCCTTGCAGCAAAGCATCTCCCCAGAAGAGCACAGGAGGGATAAAGGGCGGGTCGAGGGGAGTGCATCCACACAGGTCTGCCAGCCGAGCCCCGGCTCCTGCGGCTGCACCCACCTGCGGAATGGAGGAGCGGTTCTGGCCCTTAGAAAGTTCTTCCTTGTGATTCCTTCCACGGTCAGCAAAAAAGGAAGGAAGGAGGGAGGTAGGGAGAGAGGAGGGAAGGAAGGAAGGAAGGAAGGAAGGAAGGAAGGAAGGAAGGAAGGA